>PEDP01000763.1:0-17957 GCA_002918395.1 Erysiphe pulchra | reverse complement strand
TCCTCACATCCCTTACTCCTCTATCTAGATGAGAGGAGAGAGGTGATGTTACGGGCTAAATTAGCAAGTAACCTTTGGAGCACAACCAGTGATCGGCGAGGCTAGTGATAATTACCCTAACAGGGTATGGGACTTCAAAACTCTAATATTTATGTGTATATATAGTATTCCCTAAACCCAACGTAGATTTTCCCTATAGAGAATTAATATAAACTTCGTATACTTAGTTAGACCTTAAAGGTCACTATTTATTCCGTGACACCCCCTAATATGCTTGTCATGATCGATGTAATTTACAGAAAGAATTAATCATGGAATAAGTATTCCTGTTTAACTTGTATAAGATGATTATTCAGGTAAATTTTTGATCAGCTTAATTGTTAGATATTATCTTAGTTGGAGTTAGGTTGGTTAGTTCAGGTGTAAGAGAGGTATAAAAATTATTATTTACCTTTTATTTACAAAATTTTCATCCATCTCCCCAGCAACGGTAGAAGCCTCAAACATAAAGCTCTATCTTTTTTTTTTATAGATTACGTGTTTCGCATGTCACTTAACTAATGTAATTGACGAATTTTCGTATTTCACAACAAATTGACGTAATTCAACCATCCCTAGTCCTGCCTGGTATCAGGACATAAAAATGTGTAGAGCGTTACTGCGGCGGCTTCTTTATTATCTACCAGCTGCAAGAACAGTATATGGTGACTTCACGACCTTTCACTGTCGCTCAAATCACGTAGAATAAAATCTTGAATGCGTCTGTAAACAGGAAAATACTCCAACCCACTTTATTGGTTGTCATCAGCACTCAAATCAAATGTGCAACTTCCGAATCGGTATAGATATGGATACCTTTATAGGACAACGTCTTGGACATGATTGGTCTAAAAAATTCGAAGAATTTGTACTGATTACCGGTTGCTTCGGTGGTCAAGTATTTAACCCATCCTCTGCTTAACGCGAGGCGAGAATTTAATAGGATGCCAGCACTTAGAATGGTGAGTTAGAACTTGATATAAGAAACATTAAGCTAGGATATTTTCGACTTATATTTTTTCTTACTCTTTTTCTTTGTAAATAAAGGGGGCCGTGAACGAATAGGGCATGCTTGAGGCAATTATCCCAACTGGCTCCGCAGGTGCTGTACCCAGAGAAGACACGATAGCTAAGGTCTAGGATCTAAAACTAAACTTATAATCATAGAGGGGTTCAGAACAAGGCGATTTTCCAAAATTTCACGGAGATTTATGTTTGTTCAAAAATGCTCTAATGGGTAATCCACGACCATGTAGGGAAAGGAACAATAAATAGGCGTCATATAAATCAATACTTGAAGCTATTTTTATTTTTGCAAGGGTTCAGGCAGGGTAGGGATGGCAAAATGACATAAATCTGAAGTGAAATACAGTAATTTGTAAATTACATGATTTTAGTGATTTACAAAATACGGAATTCAAATTGACAAGGATACTGTTATAGGCCTGAGGCTTCCACTGTTGCTGGGGACACGGATGAGCTTTGTGATCAGACATTTTAAAGAAAATACTATGTGGTAATTTTGACTTTCTCTGCGGCGATTAATAATCAAAAAATCAACCTAAATCATCAAAATTCTACCTTAATTAATTTTGAAGCTCAACATCACAGTCAATAATTTATATTTATATTCCATAATTTGAATAAATGATAAAACATTAAATCTAAATTTCACGGAATTTTTTTAGCGAAAAAGTGATATCCAGGAAGTGAGAGCGGGTTAAATAAAATGGTGTTAAAAAAACTATATCGATAATAATCTAGACCTGTAAATACCATTCATTATTCGACATTTTTTCAACTTCAAAAACTAGTTGTATGATAAGAAATTGAATGCAATAGCTGTCTTACACTTAGGAAATTTAGAAAAACAAGTATTGATGGTGATGTAGAGGTCTGGAGAAGTTGTCAATCTGGAGGTTTTGGTGTGGTTTTATCATTTGTCAAGTTTAAATTACTGCTCAGTATTGTAAAAAGATGTTTGAACGTCTCTATTGAAAGTTTAGGATAACAATTTTTACTACTACTATGCAATTAATGAAATTATAAAGTAGTGATTTACATAAGTATTACATCCGACGGACGAAATTACATCTTTTGCAATTACAAAAATGCCATTCCTAGTTCAGGGAAAGTGGTTTTATCTATGAAAATAAGTGCTTGAACAAATGTCGTGACAATAAAAATACTCCCTGTTATCCTATCTAACATCGTTTTAATTAAAATTGCAATCCAATAATTATACATATGTTTTGACACATATTCTAACTGCATCTAAGAGGGAGGCCTTGACAGCATATTTTAACACTGCCCTTCCCTATTTATGGGGCCCATCAGTAGATATAGGGAAGAGGGCAGCCCGCAAAAAATTAGTTTTAGCTCAAGAATCATGAAAAATGTGAGTCATACTTGGTTGTTTTCTGAACAGTAGAGGGTTGAAAATCTAAGAATACTCAAGGATTGATCCATCTCTTCGTCTGCGTCGTGCAATCTATGCTCAAGATACATCACTAGTCGCTCGAATTCTAAACTCTCATCCCCACCTAATTCACAATCCGGATACGACATTGCCACCAACGGCACATATGCCCGGTGGACTTTCAAACTCTTCATTGCATCTAGCTAGTTCTATTGGCTGTTTATCTATTTGCAAACTACTTCTCGCTCTTGGTCACGAAGGTCTATCAGATGCACCCCAGATTTCATTAAATGAATCATACGAGACGCCATTACATCTAGCTGCTCGAGAAGGGCATACTGAAATAATTCATCTGCTATGCGAACGATGTCCCACAAGCATCTTACGTCGAGATCACTTGGGCTTAAATGCATTAATGGTTGCCGCTATGGGTGGTCATGATACTGTTGTACAGCTCCTTCTCACCTACGCTCCAGGTAGCTTTGGGGGACCAGAAAGCACGAGAAGAATCCTTGATACAGTTGATAATGACGGTAATACCGCATTGCATTACGCTGCCATGTACGGACATCTTTTAGTATTGCGAACTTTGTTAGCTGCGGGTGCCGATTATGAGAAGAGAAATTGTTGGAGTTGGCAACCAGTTAGTTACAGTGCCACAGTGAGTACCACAAAATTTGATTATTATGTCTTCTTACAAGTTAAATCTAGGTTCAAGCCGAAGTATACTACAAAGGCTTAGTCGGCGATGCCGAAAGAAAGAAAAAGCTAAGAGGTGATCCTCAAGACTCAAGGCCTGGAAGTGCCATGAGGATAGTTCCTTCAAATTATGGGGAAGATGTTTTGTGATTCTGCTAATATTTCCTTATTTATATAAAAGCAATCAAAGGCTACAGAGATCTCCTAGAAAATCTGCCAACAACATATCTTTATATAACCATATGATTTCATGGTATTTTCATTAAGCACTGAATAATATGTGAGTAATAACTTAGGAAAAAGAGATATTTCGTCTCGAACCGTACCATATTCGAATTTCCTAATCTTTGGAGACGCTGAGAGTATCTTGCCCCTCTATGGGGCGATTAAGCTTAGCTCAGAACGGGAATTGTAACTTCCGGTCTGTAATTTAAACAAAAGGCCAACTTTGACAAAACCAAATGCTTGATATAAACAGAAAAATCATCTTGGATATCTAAATTTTAATCTATTGAAAATTTCGTCTATATAATTGAGCACAGTGTAATTATTCGTTTTGAATAAAATGTTGACATAACTGTTAGCCTATCAAACGTCGCAATTCCCCCTCTTCTCTACATTTATTGTCTTTTAAATCTAATCCAACACAATCAATATTCGAGGATTTTCTAGATGTCGTTCAATTAATCTCTTTTCGATGTAGGTCAACCTTGCATAACAGGCATTCCGATCTAGATGAAAAATAATAAAAAACAAGGAGATTGTAGATGCCAAAACAAAGCTCAAACAAAGAAAGTTGCCACTCTTCAGCAGCAAAATCAGAAATTAGAGCAACAACTCATTATTAGATTTCCCACCGCTTAGCTGAGCACCTAGATCCAAGCGTGTTTTCCGCCGATGATACTTGGTCATGCAAACTGCCTCTGTTCGTTCGGAAATTTACATGAAGTTTATTACACCAGAGACTGGTATCCAGATGAACAAAGTAAGATGCTCTACTTAGATTCATGCCTAAAAGGCGAAGCACAATCTGCAATTGCCTACGGTATTAATAGAAATGGTACGGTCAAATTTGCTTCAAGCGATGCTATTTTAGTTCTCTTGGAACAAAATTTTATCGATATCAACGAGCATAAAGCTGCCCGAAAATAGATTCTCACCATTAAATAAAGCCAAAGAGATACTGCAACCCTGATCTCTAACTAGTTTTAAGTCGCTCATAAGACTGAGCTCGCTGATAATGATCTAAGTAACTATTTGTATGATTCGTTATACTCAGCAATAATGTCTCGCATATAAAATTGTGAGATACTACCGCAGACCCTACTAACAGATATGACCACTTATCTTATCGAGGTAAGACACATTGATGCCGTTTTACATTCATTCAACCCAAATTATACCAAATTAAAAACGTTAGAAGGTATTCATCATCCTTTTGATCTTCCAATATCTGTCCCTACTGCTTCCCTATCCAGGGATCCAATGGAACTCAGTGCAAGCAATCTTAATCATCACATTATCATGAACTTCTACCGATGTCGTTAGCCATTGAATCCCCCAAAATGAGGCAGGAAAATTTGTCAAGCATACTTATTTCTTTGAAAACGAGCTTTTTGCTGCTGCAAAATGAAATAAAGGTAAGACCAGACCCGCAGATAACAAGATTGTGGTCGAGGAGGGAAAAGCCTAGTCTCTGATCATAGTCGCGATCAGAGACCTAATGACACTATGTCAGAAATCAAACAAGAACTCAAACTAGAGAAGAAAATAGTATATGTATTTCATCAACATCAACTCCACATAATGACCATCTTCTGCTACCTTGTACATTAGACAAATATGGAATTAACTTCGAAACAAAAGAATTTCTTGATTGTGGTGCTACTGATACATTTTACGAAATCAACTCTACGCATCAAAAGGCCTTAAGCATAAACTTACTCTTGCAGCCTCGCCAACTTTTTCTCGTCGACGTTAGATTAGCGGCCCAAATTACTCATTCTACAACATTGAAACTTAATACCCCGGGTCACAAGGAAACAATTACACTCTCCCTCACAGATCTCGACAAGTATGAGCTGACTCTTGGTCGTAAATGGTCCAGAAAGCATAACCCTTTTATTGATTGGTCCAAAGACTACGTTCATTTTATCTCTAAAAATTGTAAAAAGACATGCTTTCCCGTTCTAATTATACAAGTTACTATACCTAGACAGAATGAATTCCTTATTTCAAATCCAACTCTATGAAGCAGTTTTCGGTCGCCCAAGAAAAGTTGGAGCAGCTGCCTTAAAGACGCTATCCAAGAAGATGTCAAAATATTCACTTTATCTTTACATAAGGTGGATAGAAGGCTGAAAGATATGAGTTTCCTAATAGCTTCCTTTCTTTTAAAATTATCACCAACTTTCTCTATTGAAGATTCTACCCCTAACAAGAAAATACACCAAGAAATAGTTACACGTATAAACGAATCTTGTAGAATTAAAATATATATTTCAGCAGGAACCAATATGCACCTAGCTTGCTTCTCTTTAGAAGACATCCAAATCGTCTTTCAACCCAAAGAACGACCCGATTCCCCAAAAATACTTCCTTCACACTACAATTCGTACCTTTCAGTATTTGACTATTAGGACGCCGAAAAATCCCTACCTTACCAGGACTGCGATTTCCAAATTGAACTCAAGCCAGGCACATTGCCATGAGGTGGTAATGTACCTACCACCTCATGGCCCCCATAAATACATATCTGTAGAAGAACTCCAGGTACTAAGAAAATACCTGAATGAAAATTAGAGAAGGGCTCTATTCGTGCCAGTAAGTCGCCAGCGTTAGCACCAGTACTCTTTGCCAAAAAAAAAACAGTTGGAGGCCTACTTTTTGCGTTGACTATCGCGGTTTAAAAGCCATTACTATAAAAAACCGATACTCACTCCCCCTGCTACAAAAAACATTAGTTAAGCTTAGTAGCGTAAAATACTGTTCCAAAATAGATACTATCACAGCATTAATCATATTCGAATCAAGGAAGACCAATAATAAATGATAGCTTCCAACACCCGATATGGTCTATTTGAGACAATCGTCATGCCTTTTGGGCTATCAATCGCACCGCCTAAATTTTAAGCTTGGATTATCGAAATCTTAAGGCCATAGGTCTTCATATTTTGCACTTCATACATTGACGACATCTTAATTTATTCTGACAACCTTTATTCATATCGAAGCCATATCAATATAGTATTCAAGGCATTAAAAAATGCCGGGCTATATTTCGACATTAAAGTGTGCGAATTTGAAGTCCAAGGAGTCACATATATTGGGATGATTATCTCCACCACTACTGTAAAAATGAATACAAAAAAGACACAATGGATTTTAGACTGGGAATCCCCTTCCTGTCTTAAAGATGTTTAGGCCTTTCTAGGATTTTCAAACTTTTGCTACAGATCTATTAAGATTTTCTCAAAGATTTTCTAGCAACTTGTTGCACTTACTTGCAAAGATGCCAAATTTACCTGGAAACCCGCATTTACGATCAAGAGTCACCAGCTCATACTTGCCGGGATCCGTGAGGGAGAGTGTAATTGTTTCCTCGTGACCCGGGGTACTAAGTTTCAGTGTTGTAGAATGAGTAACTTGGGCCGCTAATCTTCCGTCGACGGGAAAATCTGACGAGTCTAAGAAAGTAGGCTCATGTTACGGTTTAACCGTGCAATAAGCTTCGGTGGATACCTAAGCCTTTTTCCGGGTCAACTGTATTTTCTGTTGCCACTAGCAACGTATCTAGCGTCAACATTGAAATAGAGTTTGTGACGGTATAAAGTTTTTTCCTCATGTCAGATTAAAAAATCGATATTTGTATAACCAATTTGCTTCTCATCACAGTTCCCTACGATCAATTCTGACTCTCACGTACAGTCCCAGAAACAATTTCTTCTACCCTCCCATAATCTTCACAAATCTATCATTCAGGATCTAAGTATTGATAAAATTTTCAACTATAACCCGACCCTACTCTTAATCTTTCTCTAGCCACTATTTCAAAACCTCCAGATGAACCCATAGATGAAAAGGTTAACTGAATTCTTGAACAAGGTTACACAAACGAAAAGGATAAGTAATTAGTTATGTTAAACACGGAGATGACCAAATTCGAGGGCATTCTTCATTCGAAAGAAATTTCTCTGTCCGAATGCAAAATCTGTAATGGTCACCTTCATGTTCAGATAATAATTAACTCTTACTCATCCAAGTATTTCACGAGGAATAACATCCAAAATATTTTGACTATTACTGGTGGCCTCACTTATCTAAAAAGATCGATCAATTTGTAAAGAACTGTCACAACTGTCTACGAAATATGATTTCCCGGCTTAGATATCAAAGCACCTTAAAACATCTCCCGAACCCCGCTCAACGTTGGTGCAATAAAGCAGTTGATTTTGACAGTTTTCTAGCAAAGTTCAGTTAATTGAACTATATTATGGTAGACGTAGAGCTCACCAAAGAACTACATTTCTCTGCTTGGCACAAAAATATTTAAATAAAAGACCTTACTAAGCTACACTCTTTGTTCGTGATATTTGGCAAATACATGAACTCTATGATTCTGTTTTCTCAGATAGATGATCTCTATTTATTGCCGAATTTTGAAAAGTATTCTACCATTGTTTAAAAACCAATGTTAGATCTTCTGCAGCCTACCATCCCGGTAGATAGAAAATACTAGTGCCTTTATGGAACAGTATCTCAGATCTCAGGTAATATATTGACTTTTCTCAAGAAGATTTTTGTGAATGGCTGCTAATGGTAGAATTCGTAGAAAATATCATAGTCAATTCTTCCCCTAAAAATAACATATATCTTTGCAAATAAAGGATTTCAGCCATAAATGAGTTTTGGACCCCCATCTTCGAGACATCTCCGCTGGCTAGGTATTGAATTTGCATCTGAAATGACCGACGTTCCTGATGTACTACGTACAAATCACAAATATTCCAATCATTAACAAGAGAGGGAATCGAATTCAAAACGCTCACTAGAACCGGCTTACCGAGTAAGCGATTTAGTATTTCTTGACATACAAAAGATTACTTCCCAACAGAACATTCGCAAAGTTGAACTTTAAATACATTTACTCTTTCAAGATTACACAATAAATTGGTTCTCATGCATTTAGGCTCTCACTACCCTTCGAATTTGACAAACTACATGTGTATTTCACACAGGTCTACTAGGATCTGCACCTACAAAACCTCTACCTGATCAAACTAATCTTCCTCCTCCACTAATTGCACTCAACGAGTCCGGCGAGAAGCTACACGCTATCGAAGCTGTCTTTGACTTGAAACGAAGTAAAAATAAAAAGTAGTTTCAGTATTTGATTCTGTTGAGAGGCTATGATGAGGATGATCAAAATTGGGAGCCTTAAGGAAATGTTGTCAATGCTACATCCTGCATTCAAGAATTTGAACGATGCTTTTCTGATGAGTTAAAGCGGGAAAGTTCATAATATAAAATGACTGCAAAATAGGTGTAATGCTGGACCGAAGAAATATTGAAAAAGTAATAGTCACGTGATTTGATTATTTTGACAAGGTGCATTCACTCGTCAAACTATTCCAATTATCTTTCTGTGACATTATCCCAGTCGGATTACATGAGTTGAATACCCTTTTTGTTAGATACAGGTTGTAGGGAGACTGTTAAAGAACCTAGTACTTGAGTTAACTGCTGATAACGTAAGGTTGACACTTGATAACTGTTGGTTGCTTATGGAGTCCAAAGGATAACTTTCAGACAACTAATAGGATCACAGGGTGCACATTGTGCCATCGATCGGGGTTTGCTCAGACAAATTTATTTCGTCATAGTATTAAGATAATTGATTTGCCTCCTTTTGTAGACTTGCACTCAATAGAATTTTCTGGGTTTACTTGAAAAGAATCATCCAGGGTCATCGCTCTCTGATGGGTCACGACCCTAAGAGAATGTGATCTGTTGAATTTTGTCGGTTAGTATGGGAGTCCTGGGATCATTTGACAGATTTATTAATGAAACTATGGCCTTTAGTCATACAGACATCGTTGCTGTATATGGGAGATGGTGATTGTGTGTGATCAGTCCTTAAGCACTCATAGATGTCAATGAACGTACGCATGGGAGGTATAAGACTGAAGTAGACTGACGAGGATTTAGATAGCTTTGTTTTTTATTCAAATCTAGTCAATAACTGAATAATTTGAGTAATTTATAAAGATTTTTTCATTTGTACGGCTCGTTCAAGTGTACAATCTCACATGAGCGAATAAGTAAGTATCTTGCCATCAGCTGTTAAAACTTTATTTCTCTGTAGATCATATCAATTTGTGTTGATTCGAGTATAAATAAGCCCCTGCATTTTTCTCCACCATATATAATATCTACCCACCCATGAAATTGTGGGAAATCGCAAAACAAATGTGGCAAGCTACGATGTGGCGCATGGAATTACCATATTGGCAGCCATAGATCACGTCTGCCAAGGCCGAGAAATATCGAAGACATCTGGACCTGGCTGTTGGCCCGTACTGGAAATAATGGCATACTTAACCCCGCCGCCACCCCCACCTCTCACCTCTCTACTGGATTGATATAGTATATAAGCGAATTCTTAGTCGGGATTTTTTTTTGAAGGGTTATGGACGCTGATTATCTGTAGATAAGGGTCCCCTACTATGACATACTGTAAATTTCTCTTCAACATTATCAAATTCATCTATCGAACAGAATCTGAATTATTCAAATAGAATTTCATTACGAAACTAGTCCTGATTTACGCACTTGCTAAAACAATTGCTTTTTCTCAACTTAGTATCTGCTACATGCCGCATAAAATAGAAGCTAGCAAAGGAGATCCGTCTCCTTATAATCGGGATCAATCAGTCAAGCGACGTAGTGAGTTGGATATCTCGTAATTGATCGCGAATGAGTTCACTATACATCTACTTTTTTGGTGGAGGATGGTGAAAAACTAAAATAACTCTGTCAACCATTATTGAATTTTAATGGAAAATCAGAGACCTAACAAATTTTCCTTGACGATTGTTGCGAGCCAAAAAAAAATTCTTTTCTGGATATCAAACACGGGCTGACTTTACGGGAATGGCAGGAACACAATCTTTACCTCCACCAGCCTTACCTCAATTAGTCGCTGAACAACATGTGCCGATTCCTTCAACGGACAAAGAATCTCAACGGTTAATTGTTGTCCTTTCAAATGCTTCCCTAGAAACATACAAAGCTAGCTATGGGGGGAATCAACCTGGAAGTCAACGTGAAGAAAAATATTCTTTACTAAACAGCGACGAGCATATTGGGGTTATGCGCAAAATGAATCGCGATATCAGCGATGCGAGACCAGACATAACGCATCAGGTAAGAAGCTCTTTAAACGCTTGAGATCAAACATGACTGACAGATTTTAAGTGTCTTTTAACACTCCTCGACTCTCCCATTAACAAGGCTGGTAAATTACAAATTTTTATCCACACTGCAAAGGGAGTTTTAATCGAGGTCAGCCCAACTGTTCGACTTCCTCGTACATTTAAGCGGTTTGCTGGACTTATGATTCAACTCCTTCATCGTCTTTCCATTCGCTCGGTCAATTCTCAAGAGAAACTCCTGAGGGTCATAAAGAATCCAATTTCAGATCATCTCCCCCCAAATTGTCGAAAAGTAACGTTATCATTTGATGCACCTTTAGTTAAAGTTAGGGAATACATTGAAGGTATACCTGATAAGCAGAGTATTTGCGTATTTGTTGGTGCCATGGCAAAAGGATCCGATAACTTTGCTGATCAATTTGTCGATGAAAAAATATCAATTAGTAATTTTAGTCTTTCAGCATCAGTTGCCTGCAGTAAATTCTGTCACGCTGCAGAAGATGTTTGGAATATTATCTAGAACGCTTCCCTTCTAAACATAGGGACTTAAAATGGTTCTGTCCATCAAAGTCTCTCTATATACTATCTTACAACACATGGACGTTTCGCTGAGCTCTCTTAGGGAAGGAGAAAGGTGGGTTTTTTTGGTGACGCTAATTGATGCTAAAAATTGCAGTAACGTGACCTCTAATAGATTACTTTTTCGTCATTTTACGCTAAACTATGCAATCCCGTGACTCTTGGTGCGTAGATCAATGGCTGTGATTGGCGAGAAACTAATTTTGGCATTTGTCATGATCATTTCGCCCACTTTTTCTTCAATTAAACCTAGCGATGTATGTCTGTTTGTCACCTACACACCAATATAAATTTAAACAGCTATCTCTTGACTGATTCGTTGTTTATCCTCGTGAAATAACTGATAAGTCTTGAACTACTTGAACAGTACAAACTAAACATTGATTTGACTGCAGAAACCCAATGATATACACCAAATTAAGATAGCTTTTTTAAAAAGCATGCTGAGATTGTTCTCAGTTTTTCCTTCCCAAAAGCGTATTGTCATAAAAGGGAAAGTGACATGGACCAATAGGAATCAGCTCTTAGCTAAGGTAGAGAAACAGCAATACATTGTTGTTCGTTACGTGAGCTCAACTTAGCCCAGATGCGCTATTCTTGTTCTGGTCAGAAGTGGTTCAACAAATACTCTTTGTAAATGAAAAATAATTTGTTCCCATGGCCCAGTAGAGTAGAAGCAGCTGTCATATGAGTGAAGTTTATTGCCCTCCAATTCCATGAGATGATTCGTCATCTAAGATTTGCGTCTTCACTCTTGGGGGGAGGAACGATACTCAATTATGAGGTGTGTAGATAGATTAATTCAAGTAAGAATTATCAAGGCGAAAGTAGTATCTGTTGCAACAAGCCTGGCAGAGGAGACTTTATACATTATTCTTACCTTCGATTTTTCATACAGTTGAAACGATTCAATCAATCACGTAAAGTCACAAATTTGGCCCCCTCAATAATTCTCAAATAGCCCCAACACTAGCTTGGATAAATAGGCTTTCCCCCTGAAATTGATAAAATATGTTCTCACTTTCAATATCTAGATCTGACGAATGTCAAATGCCAGTAACTATGGCTGTGGCCTTAGATGGCAGGCGTATTTGCAGGCCCTGACTTTTGGGATCAAAAATATGTCACAACAGTGGACCATACCAATTTAGTAAAGGCCGAGTTTTCTACATCATAAACTTCTAGCACCAAAATTTCCTGACTAATTTGAACTAACTATACGACTTTACTTCCCCTGTGATTGGCTGAAAATACAAAATCCAGCGTTGCCTAGGACAACAACTTTTTACTTTAAAGTGGCCTGCCTCGCTTAAAAAAACGCCCGACGAGCAATTCTGTCTTGTTACATAAAATACCTAATTTCTCCTTCTGAATCAAAATCTTTCATATTGGATCATATCGAGAAATCCTCCACAAATTACGAAAGATTTTGCTGTTTTAATTTTAAAAACCTTATTGCTACTATTATACCCTTAAAACAATGTGTTTGAGACCTACAGTTGTGCAATTAGCGACCCCTTTCGAGGGCTGCAAACCTTCGTAATATTCGATACTTAGGCTTCGAAAGCCATTGGAAGATACACATACCAGTCTATGATCCACTGAGTATACCGGCGTCTACAACATCAGGTCGTAAATTAAGTATTTTAAAAGTTGATAGCTATTGGCGAACAAATCTGCGATGAAATTATTTTGACTGCCAAATTAAACTAAGTTTCGGCTCTTGGCGATACCAGAATGATGAATTATGAATAAAAGCTGTTTCCTTACAGTATCATAAGTTTAATTAAATCAAGTCATTAGCGCGCTTCGCAGGTAAGATGACACTATACCCTTGATTGCCATTTTTAAGATGAACAATAAAATTGGAGATCTATGCCTATTAAAATAATTACTTGAGGTCTGTCACAACTTCGATGTTAATGCGAAAAGTAGTGCCTATTGAATAGAAAAGCTAAATCGTTCAATGTAACCCACTAGTGGAAAATAATCTTGAAGCGGTGTTTTCTGCTCTTCATTTTCCTCTATAGTATTGGTATAAGTACAGAAATTTGTTGGCTTAAACTACTGTCTCCTTTTCGGTTTCAGATGGTGATGGTGGGCAAATTAAGAGTTTAAAATACCAAAGGGATACCACTCTGATTAAATAGAGAGCCAAAACGGATACCAAAAGAAAATTAAGCACTTGAGAGCTGTGGACGGAACTAATGGATGGGCTAAGTATGAACCATTCAGAATTTGTTCACCAATTATAAGGGGACCAGGCTGTTCAGGCTTTTGTTTGTTAGATGATACATTAGTTGATAAAAAGCATGATTTTCGAGCTGGGTATTTCTTTTATTTATTGAGTTAAACACAAGCTACACCTGAAGGTCTTGACGAAAAAGTTACTTGATTGTATCTAATCAATACATTGATTCAATGGATAAGGAGAAGAAGGAGTGAAACATGATATCTCTGATATCAGAAAATTTGAGAACTTCAAAAACCGCTGAAATCTCTAATTACATCCGTGAGGGTAAAAAGAGATCCCATCATATTTACATAACTCATTTTTAAAAGTGTAGTACCATCAGTACCACCTTCTGATGCTCGCCAACACCAGTAACTTGGGTTTTTTTTTTCAAGGATTTAGATATTTTATGTATTTACACAACCACATTCTAGGAAGAGAGAACCGGATGATATCGTAAACTAAGTTGAACAAAACTATCGTATTGGCTTGGTGTAAGTGAAGTTTCTCCTAATAATCTCATTCCTAGAGATTAATTTGTCTCCATGGGCTTAAGAAAAGAGATAGACCCCCAAACCAGTATCCTAACTCAGCTTTCGTCTCTTCTGCCCACTTCCTTCCAAAATCTTGAGCATCTCAAAGATTTTGGAACGTAGAGGAACGGAGTTTGATAACTTTGAATAAAATTCAATCTCCCAGGTCAACAGATAGAATATTTTGATGCAAGGAAAACTCGGATTCAAAATTTCTCACTCAATCAGGAAGTAGCGTTTTCACTTCATTTCATTTCATACATTTTCGTGGAGAAGTTGAAGCAATGATAACCACCAATTTGAGGTATTCTTCAAATTTTATTTCAACGGTCATGAATAGCTATATAAGCAATAATGACCAGAGGAAGTGATGACTGTAGTACAATTTTTTTTAATTAAGAATATCTAGAATGTATTGAATCTTATTATTTTACATGCTTTTATAGCATCTCGGGGGAATATTGATATTTTTTTCGTATTTTGATTAACCTTTAATATTATTTGACACTTCTTACTAGAGGACAAAATTGAATAACAAGAAAAGACTATGCTACTTTGTTTATTTGTATGAACACTCTATTATTGATAAAACTACTGGCTATTAATGAAATAGTTCAAGTTCTTCTGTGTGAGGTTTAATTAAGACTTTTCTTGGAATGTAAACAAAACAGGTGTCTATAAAGATTATTTACAGCTAACCAATCAAAAATTATAATTTTGATAGGGGGGTAGGTATTACGATTTGTTCAAACATTGACTTTTAGAAAAATACCGCATCTATTTTTCGCATTACTCTAGTACCTATTTAAGTATTCTGACTATTTGAACTCAGGCCATGATTACGATATTACGTAAATTTTCCCGTTCCAAATCAAAAAGGATCAGTCATCAATTCTCGGGTTTAAAAAAAAAAAGATGTTTTAGTATATATAAGACAAGGAGCTAGGAGCTTGGATTAATGAACAAGGTCAATACATCAATTAGACTTTGATCAGTGTCAGGGTAGTCCTCGAAGCGAGAACTTGCCCTATTTGCTTCACACTTCACACCGAAATCGTAAATGCCCGCACACTTAAGCCTTATCCCATCACTCTTTAATTCAACCATCGAGAAATGTATGTGATAACAACAACTTCTTCACTAGCATTTCCATGCTAGCGCTACTTGGATATCATAGGAGAAGAAGGTCGTGCGACATTATGTGATAGTCTGTTTGCGTCGTAAACGACCAGCGAGACAAACACAATGGAGTAGACCTGACCCATAGGAGGTTCTCCATGATTACAAAACTCTATTGTCCCATAGATGTTAAAAATTAGAAGATTGTTATGTGTGTATGTAAGTGATACTGTATGAATATGATATGATTTTTTTCATTGCACTTTAAACAAAAAATATTTATTACGTATCACAGTTGGTTCATTTTTACCCGCTGGATTCTGAACTTCTCACTACTGGAATCATCCACTCAAGAGACATAAACTCTCATGCCAAAAGTAGCAACTGATTCTTTGTGATGGGGAGAAAAGTGTCAGAAAGAGCATGCGACACTTGCAAGACGAGGCCTAGTCACCAGAGTCAGTCAGTCGGTCACACTAGACGCGTACAGTAAGAACGTCAAATGTTACGGGAGTTTTGGAATAGAAACAGGGGCTATTTATAGCCGCGCTAAACTAAATACAGCATGATCTACGCTAAAATCGTGTTTGAACAGGGGAATTTTACATGGCATTTATCACTTGTGGATGATTTTGTACACTCACTCAACTAAGTTTCTTCATATCACGCTTGAATCTTATTTCCAAACTATCATAAAATATATATTCGATTTACATTACTTTGAAATTCTATCAATCAATATTTTGTTGGTTCATCCTCGGCTTCCATCACAGCGTGACGCTTATCATGCATGCTTCGGATGAGGTTTGTGTGCTCTTGGGCGCTCACAGAGTTCCATGCTTTCATCACAATCCTACAAATTTCATCAAGTCAACGTCGTCTTCCCTCGTTCAAACAAGGATGATGAAAGGCAATTTGGTCTTTCTTGAGTTTCTAGACATGCTCTATTGGATTCAAGTCTGGTAAATAGGGCGGCTAGTTAATGGGAGTAATTGATTGATTGAATTTTCTATCCCGAAACTCTACATTGGCTCTTGGTGCAACATGAGGGGGCATTATGCTGCATCTAAGATACGCCTGGTCGTGACCTTAACGTGCCATCAATTAGAGGAATCTCAGAGTAACTTTCTGCATTGATTTTTCCCCAACCTTTCTCTCAAAACTGGCAAGGACGTTTCTCGGACCCTGCAAAAAAGGCGCAAAACATCCAGCCGGTACTTTTTCAATATTATTCGTAATATCTAGAGCTTTGGATGTTTAAATCATTTTTATTCTAGCAGTACTCTAGTCCAAATAGGGGTAGGAAAATGTTAAATTCTCACTCCCACTTGATACTCGCATGCAGCAACAATTAATCCATTTGTTAGACTGTATGTGATGTGCGATGATTACCTAGCCAATTTACCTGTTGAATGTATTTATTTAGATACTTGTCTTCAAGCTCTATACCACTCGCCAATTCTTTTGCATCGCCATTTTCACAAGTATTTTACCTCGTATCTATTTTCAATTTTGAACAGGACTAATGATCCAGAGAACAGAGAAACTTAATTTAAAATTTACCACAATGTCTTTAAAGCGATTTATTTGAACCAAGACCTGACTACGTTTCCAGCACTAATTTGAAGAATAGTATGTTAAATTAACTGGGACTCTTGAAGATCAACACCGAAGTGTTACCTAGTCTCGTCGATATTTTAAAACAATTTGTCACTCGCGACGATTCAGTGAACTTTAACAAGAAATAGGCTATTGGGTAAGTTTTTCGCATGGCTTTAGATAGGTCCGCTTGAAATGTGAGATTTATTTGGCTGTCTTATAAAGGTGAATATTCCCTATCTGAGACGGCGGTATCACGGAGAGTTACGCAGCTGCGTCTACTGGCATTCTAGAGCCTTTGACAAGCAGACCTAAATTCCGGCCCCTATCCCAGGCGCTTTGAAAAAAAGCATGATAATGAATTGTGAGATTAAAATACTGATAATTCTAATATCATCGTTGATATTGTTAGATACTAGCGAAAATCCGTGGCTTAACATTTAGCACACAGAATATTTGGTGTGGCCCGATATTTCAGGCCAATATTTAAAATTTCAACTAGCGTATAGACTAGCAGGGATATTATTACAGGAGTAAGTAAGGCCTTGCCCCCTTTGCTCACAATCTACCCCCGAAGCACTGTATATCTCTCCGTTAAAATTCCTAGTCCAAAAAAATACACTTTATACCGACACTGCTAGCGTGTAGGGATCGCATCTCTTTTCTTTCGAGACAGTGTAATATGTAATGTCAGAACATCTGTAAACTGTGACGATTCTTCCCAGCAAAGAGAGCTAGCTGACTCATCATCGTCACAATAGAAGCTGGCTTAAATTCAGAAGCTTCTTTAAATGATTCGTCCTCCATTACAGAAAGATGCATATTTCTGTTGGCCCTGAAGATAAAACATCTGGATCGTAGGGAACACTTCGAATAGTTAGAGACGCCGTCTTCACCCCCCAGCCAGCGCCTTTTTTTTTTATTGCTTTATGGGTATCTACAGGAATGAGGGTGTTCGCTTGCTTTCTTCAATACTTTTTGTAAGCAGAATTATGCTTACATAATTATAGTGCAGTCCATAAGCGAGATTGAGATCGCCCATATGGATGTGCGTCATAACCGAGTAAACGAGATGGTAAAAAGGGGCTACAGATATTACCCTTATATAACACCAGATAGATAGTAGATGTAAAAATAATTCAAAACAATAACCTCTGAACTCACTCTCTTATTTACTCTGATAATCCCGTGACTCTTTTACATTCTACACTTGATCGCTTATATGGTAGCATTACTTTGTTGCAACGAAAATTCGCAGATTTAGGTATTCAGATCTTGTACAATCGAAAGCGAATTTGTTGTTT
>PEDP01000762.1:0-17971 GCA_002918395.1 Erysiphe pulchra | reverse complement strand
ATCCAAGTGATTATCAAGGACACCGGGCTCATAACCTGTTAGAATATGCAGGGAATCTTGATCAATGTTAATTGATGTGTTACGTGTCACTTGGAGATGCAATTATTTGGGAAGTATTTTGTCAGGAGTATAGTTTATTCTCCCACTCAGGATTGATTAAAGTATTTGTACTAATAAACTGGCAAACAGGGTATAAGTGATTAGCGAACAATACGACTTAACGTATTGGTATTAATCTTGGGGGCTGTCAAAGTCAAGGTAGGTATACCCTTGTCTATGCATGACGCCAAGTATTTACTAATTTAACCCTCAAATTCCAACAATCACAACACATAACCCTGAACAACCCATATTCATTGACAGCAAACATTGACGAACGTTTAACACCATCTAAGAATTTGAATGCTTCGAATTGTAAACTTCGAATAGCTAAAGCAAACATACCTCAGTTCACGAGAGAAGTTTCTCAACGGTTGTCCTCTCTTACATCTTTAAATACGGCAGAGGGGACAGAGAAATTTGCAAGCACCATAACAAGCAAAGTGGGAGATACGCACAATAGTGGACTCCTGAATGTAGGTTCGCCCTCCTAGACTACCGTGAAGCAGTTGAGAATCTGCACGCACTACATGAGCGAAGCCACTCAGAAATATAGTTGCCCTGGCAAAAAGAGAGCACCGGAAACGAAAGATGAAAGATACGAGATCCTCTCAAGATGTCTACGAACTCATGCGTTGTGCGACCCGTCGACACGCCAAAATCAGTCCCCCCTTCATCATGAAGGGTGATTTATAGTAGATCAGTCAAAACGCACAATCATATTTAGGTGCTGTATTTTAGCACGGTTTTCGTCACATGACAACTTTCCTCTCTGTACATTATTAGGAGATGCATTTTTTTTCTTGGTCAGATGAACTGTTCCAGCATCATTAGTTTTTTAATCTCTTTCTTTTATCACAGGTTTTTGCTTATTATTGAGCTCTCTGAAAGACTTACCTCCTGGAGCTGCCTTAGCTTTACTTTTGGAATCGCTTCTTTTAACTTTTTCACTTCTGGCCACAACAACAGGAGTTGGTTCCAGACTTGAAGTACGTAGCCGCACAATTGGATGCGGTGATACCAGTTCAAGAGCGGACAGAATCTTTGTCGAGTTTCTTACAGCCTACTGGGAAAATATAGGACTATACATCACCCAACTTCTTCAAGCTTGTCTTCGTTTTGAACTACACATGTCCTGCTTTAAAATTTCGGAACTTACCTTTCTTCCTAAAGCCAAGCGCGATTCATCAACTGTGAAAGGGAAGGAAAGAGACTTATTTCTTTACTGCATGTCTAGGTAAAGAATGTCAACGGCTGAAAGAATACGGGCTGGGCGCATACACATTGCTCAAATATGGTTAATATTTTTCTATGAAGACTCTAAGGAAGGGTGCCAAACTACACTAAATACTCTACGAAAACAATGTAGTCACACGAATGATTAGCGTGATCTTCCTTTCCAAAGTGATCCTGATTTCCCAATCTCCTTGGGTCCTCGAGTTAGGCCAGTGATCCCGTTTATCGCGGCTTCTCATCATATAAAATATCACGTGACTATTTTTAGCTCTACAGGGCTAGGCCCAAGGAATAGCCTAGACCAAAACTACAGGCAAAGCCTAAAGCAAAGAATTGGAGCGACTCTTAGCAAAAGAAATTTTTCTCAAATGGTAATAAATTTAGGCCGGCAGCAATTTGGAGCATTATTGAAACGGTATGTAACTGATCTCATTTTTTGTGTGATAAATGACATCGAGGAGGCAAAGTCGCGCGTTATCACTGGTATCACTCGATGTGCAGATGACATTCGATGCAATTCTTCATAAAAGACTGATATATAATAGATTTGCTATTTCTCTGCTTGTGATGGAAAAAGTTTTCTGACAATTTAAGGAGTTACAAATTCTGGACTTACATTCTCAACTGGGTTCTGTTTTCTTCGAGGGAAGAGAATAAAGAACTTTTTTACCTGGATACTTCAATGCCTTAGAGATCTTGGAGTCATCCTAGGGTTGTAGTATTTGATAGCGACCAAGCCAAAAATAATGCTGCTAAAGGAGTTAACCAAATGTTGCAACTCTACTATTTATGTGGCATATTTATCAATGTGTTCTAGCTAAATGCAAGAATGTAGTTGGAGATAATTGAGGTCTAAAATAGTATTTATCGGAAACAACAATCTTTGTTTGAAGGAATATAATTCCCCTTGACCCATTAGCCGACATCCATTTCATGGTGACATTGACAAAGATTGATATTTCTATCGGTGTCAAATTCTATTAAGTATATGACTCTCAAGGATATAGCTAGGTGTGTGTTCCGCAGGGTACGAAACGAGGAAAGAAAGGTAAGATTTAAATGTTTTAGGAAGGTCTTCTCTAAGGAAGGGTGAGTTGTATGATTTGGGTAAGTGTAAGGGAATTTAATATGATGCTAGTGGTCTTTACAACGAAGAGTAAGAGATTTCAGGTATGTAGATAGAAGTACGCAGATAGAAGTATGTATTTGTGGTATTAATATTCTCCACAAAGGGAGAGAGTATGTGCTATGATTAAAGTAAGAAGACGTTGCGTGAAGAACCAACTCTTCTCCACGCTGGGCTTATGTACATGTAACAACTGTATGTCTGACTGATTATACTTGCCATCGCTATGTCAATGTTGCCAAATTAATTTCCATTCTGAGTACTCATCTCATTCTTTAAATTATCCAGATCATTTGTTAAAATTAACAAATTCCTACCCCTGTACTTTACTTTCCGTGTTGACCCACTTAATATGTCATACCCATGTAACTTCCACAGATGACTAATCCATGAAAATGACTATAAACACACGCTAACACGTGTTTATTCTCTTCTACACCAATATCTCTTTACCATAAATTAGTATATAGAATAGCACTTTGAATCTTACTTGGAGTAATCAACAACTCCAAGCCAACTTCAAATTACAGACTCTTATTTTTCCACTTCTATATATATCTTTCATATAATCCAAATCCCCAAGCCTAACTGTTAATAGCTCATTGTTTTAAGATCATTACTTGATTTCTAATCATGACGGGTGGAGTGATATTGATTTTGCATAGAGAGGTAGAACGGAACAGTTCAAGTTTCCATATTTGAAAAATTCAGAGATCTCTAAGCAAAATTCGTGTCAAATTACTCAAACGAGAGCAGGTTAGTTGCGTCATACATAAAATTACGAAGTATCTGGTTGAAAGAAGGTCAATGAGAGCGACTATGTTAAGTGTGTGTTGATTGGCACATACACTTTGCAATTCGAATATCTCAGTGTCGAAGAGGCACACGCATATGTTAAGTATAAATTTACCTTTGTGACAATAATGGCCGTGGCAACCTTCTGTCAACCTAGCTAAATATTGAAAGGACAGTTGTTAATTAGACAATAGATACAATAACTTGCACCAGTGGCCTAGATTGGCTACTTTTTTCGTGGCTCCTTTGGAGTAATTGCCATGCTATGCGCTTAGATAAATTATCTCAATGATCTTCATTCCGTAAGGATTTGGTCACTTATGAGTAAAATTCAGATATTGATTCTTCACTTGGTAAAGGTTCAAGGATAAAAGTAGCTAGCTACCGGGGAAGAAGCATGTAAATAACGATTAAACGCAAATTTTACTCTACTAACCCGGTTCTCAATGAGGTTTAGTGCTGGTCGAAAGTGGGTACGATTTTTCCATCGTCCAGATATTTTTGTTGCTTAATTCATAAGTCACATTGCAGGTAATCTTCTGGTTATACGGATAATCTTTGCAACCAAATTAATCGAGAATTTTCGGCCTTCTGATTGGTCTAGATTATTGAGCAAAAATAGTGAGCTTCGCGTTAGTTTCCAGTATCTTTTGTCTGGGTCTTGCAGAATGACCTTCCTGAAGACCAAAAGCGAACAACTTGTGATCATAGACATATTTAATATTGAGATCATTACTTTGAACCTGTTCCGAAAATAAGTTAGCATTCTGATCTCATCATCATCAATTTGAATTAAGTAATGCAGTCCTCATCCAAGACTTCATTTTATACATAAATTCTTCCCATTGATCTATAAGTAGTTTTGCCCATTTAATAGGATGTTTCATGCAAGTTTTATTTTAATCACCGTGTTCTGTGGAAGAAAATCTTAACTATGAGTTATGAACTGCAGCATGAACAATTTTCTGTTGTTTGACTGCATTTTAGCCGAATATTTTACGAAATTAGAGGTTGGAAAGTGGTTGGATTAAAGTTAGATAACGCTGAAAATGTTGATATGGAGAGGCGGCGATGGCAAGCCTAGGGTTTTAGTTAACGTGATGCGTCGCGTAACGAAAAAATGTGACTTATTTGCAGGGATTATCAGCAGGTAGTGCCCATTACAGTTAGTGCAATCACAAAGTGACCATTGGCATTTCTCAAATTTATAATCAAGGTGCAGAATTTAAGCGGAAATGGGCGGCAGATGGTTGGCTGACTTATCCATAAAAAAAACAATACATATATTCATACCCATGTTATTACGATTGATTCAATCGTGCAGACCAGTAGATCAAGTTGCTATATGCTCTGTATTGTCGTTTAAGTTTCATGTACATATATCTCCTACCGCTTAAGATAATTCGAACACAATCTGATACTACTATCTTCCTAAAGAACTATAAAAATGCCATTACCTCTCGTATTGAGGGTTTGGTCTTCTACCTAGTCACACCACCATGTTACCCTCCTCAATCACTTCTGCTTTCCCTTTCTGTTGCGCCATCAATTATGCCCTCAAAGGATATGATTGGTTGTATTTAGAGTTTACGTATCACGTGTCAATAGGGAAAACTGAGCCGGTATCGAGAATTTGCATGGGAAATCAAAATATTCCTATTTCCGCCATCGGTAAAACAGGGATTTGACCCTGAATTTCAAGCATAGGCAGGGTATTGCCTGCTAATTACATCACTGGACCGTGCTGCCTTAATATAATTGGTGGGAACTCAGACTTGCCAATCAAGCGGTAGAAACGGCAGGCCAGTGATGTAATCAGTTTTTAATGCCTCCCAATACCCAAAACTAAAATGTTTAAAAACTTTTACGATTATTAGCAGCGTTGATGAAACATTATTGAAGTTGTTTGTAATACATCCAAGCGAGGAGCTAACGTAAAAATACTGCATTCAATTGGCTCATCACAAGAAGCACTACGTCATGCTACAAGCCCCTTTAACGGCAAAGTAGCTGGACATGGATGCCTCAGGATCTAATTGCTGCTTATTCGGGTTGGTGGCCCAGATTAGGTCGCAGACATCAGACATTGGACCAAACCGACTTGGCCACCAACAGCGGGGCTATATTTTTTTGTTCAATTCTCTAATTGGTCACAAACTAGAGCTTCTTTATATAGAAATTGTAGTAACCTGATCCCCGCCTCACCAGAAACAGGGTTGAAAGCATCAAAACTCTAAAATGTTATTATACAGTAAAACAACCCCGCAATGCAAGCACGCACTAAATTAGGATTCCACGTCAAAATTATGCAGGAAAATTATCCCGTTAGTGATAGCAGTCGGGATAATATAGTTCTTGCCTCTATCATTGGCCGATTGAGCGAGAGAAAACAAATTCCTCTCTAGTTGAATGATCGGCGTTCTCCAACAAACTTTCGTGGATATCTTTCTTATAGCGGTTCGCTATATACATTTCGCGTGAAATGACAGGCGATGTCTGGAGGCACGACGACATGATAGACTTAATTTTGTCATCCTCCGAACTTTTTCAGACGCGTGGAAGATAGGAGCGTATGAAACTGTCGGGTCTTGACATGTCCCTTCATACAGTTTTCGGCGCAAGCAATCCAATAAGCACGGATGCATAGGAGAGACCTGGGGTTCAGACTGGGGTCCGACAGCAATACATGATGTGTAGGAGGTCTTTTTCCGGGCCTAAATAACAGATGATTGGTTTGGTCATATCTTCCAATTCAGTATTTATATGTCTAACATTGTGATGAAACTTTAGTATTCACTCTCACTATACAAGTCTCCATGAAGTATGAAGTATGTTTACTACAGTAAAAGTCTTGAGAAGTGATCAGAGTCGAGAGTTGGATATATATTGAGTTGCTGGCTCCATTTTACCGCGCTACCACTGTCTTGATTTTATTTAGTTGTCTCCTGTTCGTCGTGGCAAATTCAGGGCTGTTCCATCCCGGAATAAAAAAACTCAAACTCGTTCAAATAATATACGCTACGGCTCTTCGAAATCATACGGTTATAATACTTACAATAATTTTTGTTACTACGGCTCATTCTATCTATGAAATGATGTAAAAAACCATATCATTTTTGATAATTAAGCAAATCCGTTTTCATAATTTGAATCAAATAACTAAGGGTCAAAAAACTTCATGTCTTTGCCGCATTTCACTGAAAAAGCCGAGATCTATAAAAATTTGACGTAAACTGCATCCTCAAAAAAAGCAATTAAATTTTTTCTACGGTTACCCCTTGCTTTACTGTGTCTTCGTATATTTAGACCAGTGTACCTTACAATTACGATTTAAGTAATCAGTGCAGTTGCACGGTCTGATCTACTAGCTTCTGCGCAAGAAGTGGGAAGACTCTTTTTCTATTGAAATAATGCGGCTGCAATTTATCGGACTTATCATCGTCCTAGTATAAGTATTATCCATTGTATACAGCTGCATATTTAGGCTTGCTTCTTAGTCACATTCCAAACGTCTCGGCCAGGACTTTTGGCTGGACAGTTTGGAAATTTGAACGATGAGCGACTTTGGTGAGCCTTTTGTTCACTCGTTAGCCATACAATCATGGACCGCTTACACCGTTGGCATACTCTTTATTCTCCTACGACTGTTAGTAAAGCTATTTTATCTATTAGATTCAGCTAACAATTTTAAAGCTATGCTCGAATACGTCGATTAGGAATGAAAGGGTTACAAGCTGATGACTATCTGATGATCGTAGTGGCCGTACGTGTGGCATTATCTTTCCTGTTATCTTTAAATATATGTTAATGAAATTTCTTCAAGGCTTTATACACAACTCTGGTCGTATGCTTGAATGTCATCGCAGGAGGTGGTGGCAGCAACCTTTACCTACCTGAAGATTTTATCACATTTACTCCTGAAGAGATAGAAGATCGAATTCAAGGGTCAAAAATCGTGGTTATATCTGAACAAGTGAGTCTAGTATTTGAGATACTTTATAGACAGTTCTGACAATATCTCCCAGGCAATGCTCAATGTGATATATACCATAAAAGCTTGTATGTTGATTATTTACAGTCGATTGACGCTGGGTCTTCAAGTTCGAAAAATGTTAGGATATCTTGCAGGATATGTTGTTGTTGGTTGGGTCTCAACACAGATACCTTCTTTACGGCGTGTAGACCTTTCTCTGGGTATTGGGCAATGCCACCCCCGAATCCACAATGTACGACTCTAGAGCACTATGCAATAGTACAAGGATGCTTCAATATATCATCTGATATATTGATGCTTTCAATTCCTCTTCCTCTAATAACCAAACTAAACGTGCCTTTAAAGCAAAAATCGGTACTGTTGGTTATTTTTTCAATGGGGATATTTGTTATTATTGCTGCTCTCCTCACTAAAGTCTTTAACCTAACTAACGTGTGGGATCCTTCATACATGCTATGGTATGTAAGAGAAGCATCAGTGGCAGTTTATGTATCTAATCTTCCACTAATTTGGCCAATGCTACGGGAATGGTTCCCAACCCTCAAAGCTCTTGCACCACGCAGTAGAGCAAACGCATCCCAAACACCAAAATTCGATACTGGAGCCTCTATACAGAAATGTTTAACTGAAAAACCAGACCGTAGGATTAGCAAAGCAATAAGTGAAAATGCTATTACAACAATTATTAAAGGTCAAGGTGATCAGGTTCAATTCGAAGAAGCATCTGAATTAGACACAATTACAAAGCAAGAAAGTCCGGAGCACTTTGACCCAACTTTGCCATACCATGAGCTTCCTGCCTCAGAATGGGATGTTGAAGATCAACGAATACATATGACTACAACTGTTCATATTTCTGAAGAGCATCTTGATCGTCCTCCACCAACACATGTAGAACAACAAAGTATTCATAGGCGTAGCGAATCACCCGAAATGACTTCAGCTGTTGGATATAGCTGGCTGAGAGATTAAATAATTATGTTTCCCTCTTTTTTTTACACCTTCTACGATTATTTTACAAGGTCTACTCATCTTTCTGAGTATACATGACCTTCATTACATTTATTTAAATTTTCACAGTGTACAGCATCGGATAGTGGCAAATCTCGGCGTTTGGATACTAATTGGGTTACAAAATTCATCTTGAATATTTTTCTCTCGATCTTGAGATTTTCTACGTTAAATTTTCTTTAATCAATTATAGGGTCACTCAATTTTTATCAAGTACCAAAGAGCAATGAATTCACAAGTTACAATCAAAAGGCGACTTATCATCTAGAATGATGAATTAGATAGTTGACCAATTACTTTAAAATTTAAACCATTAATATTTTAAACAAAATTTTACATAGATTGACTTGATTAAAAGTAAAATAATTGGGTCTTACATTGGATTCTGTTTCTGAGGAATGGCCGTGGAAATGTCACTGCACAATTTTACCACAATTTTACTATTATATTGTCAACAATGTTTCAATCAGTATCTGTCATCATCTGAATATTTAGGGTTAAATTATCAATCCAATAGGATTGATTTGAGATTAATAGATTCCTTTAGTTTTAACGTCTAATATTTGGTGGACCCCTATAGCTATTCTCCTCGCTCACTTAACTTTTAGTCCATCACATTTAGCCTCCCAAAGAAATTAAAAACTGTGATTGCCTGAGTTCAAGATAATACGTTATTTATCAAAAGTTTAGTTACTGGGGGCAAAATTGTAACATCTATGAACATAAAAATTCTACGTTGAAATTAAGTCGAACGTTTGTAGAGCACGCAGACCGTTTCAGAATAAATTAGAGCGTTTATAATTTAATGTGTGGCAAGAGCATCCCTCATCCCTTCCCCAACTCTCCACACTTATCCAGGCAAATGATCATCAGATCAAATCTAAACTCTCTGACTAGCAGGCGCTTGTATTATATATAAAAAAAAAAAACATTCTTTCACTCATCCCTTTTATCTAGTCCCTGATTGGTGGAAGCTGTCAATTTTTATCTTGGTGTCAAAGCTCGGATAAGTTAAGAGACAATTGAGAAGTAACCTGTGATAAACAAGGATAGATAGATATAGTTGAGCCATTATCAATAATTGAACAAATGAAAAAACCATGATGGGTTCGTGATGCCTTCAGCAGCAGCATTTCAAAGTTTCCAATTGGGCTAAGTAAGGTAGGCTGTCTGTTCACATTTAGATTGGAATAGTAAGAAGATCAAAAAAAAAAAGACAAGTTATATAAGTACTAGCTCATTCAGGACAATTTATGATTCAAAGCCGACCCCCGACGTGATTCCGAGAAAAACGAAATGACAATTAACTGTCAAGGATGTGGTTCCATTTTCCCATCACCTACCAAAATGCTTTTTTTCCATAATAGGGGTCCTCAGACCTAACTCCACTTTTATTGTATTTCTTTTCTTTTTCAATCCATGTCAAATCCTAAGCCTCTAGTTTTTTTTTCGATGTTCATCAATACGAGATCAACGTGTCCGAATCGCTCGCTACGTTGGTAAAAGTTTGTTATCACCTGAAGAAAGGCTGGATATAAAATCCATTGTGTTTTCCTAAAGAGAGACTTATCCATTATATCGGTTGGTCTATTGGGCTTATTGAAAGAATGCTAGATTACTGTGAGGCAACGAGTCTGATTTTGTGCAAGGTGGAACAATGCATTTCATTTTTGGAAGCTGAACTGCTAGAGAAATAGTAAACCGAATTAATAATAATAAAGAAGATAGAAATAGCCAGGGCAGAAGGTCAGTGAAGGAAATAAGGAGTGATTGCGAAAGTGATGAGAGATATTAGCGGCTTCGACGTGAGCTGGAAAAAAAGAGTAGCAGCATATGCAGAATATTAAATATTTAGACCTTTGATCTAGCAGGAAAAATGCCTTAAGTGAAGTATTGATCCATTTTAATGGAGGCGATTGGAACAAAACTTTACTCAAGGTAAGATACGTATAAAAACGAAACAGGTGACTAAGCTTTTTCTTGATGATAGATACCTGTGGAGCTACATATGCTTTGGCTATTTCAGGACCAAGCATCTTTTTTTCCTTAATCTACGCTATTATGGCTAACTCCCTCATTGAATCACCGAGAGATTTAGGGCCATCATCAAATGACATATAAGGCTCGAATTAGTACTCTCCAACAAACAGCCATTATTGATAAGCGGGCAATCGCGGGAAATCAAACTCGCAAGAATCTCTTGCGCCACCTTCGAGGTTTTAAATCAGAATACGAAGAAAAAGTCCAAAAGGCACTGGATCATATGCACCAGTATGGAACATCCCTACGGGTGACTGACTGCAGCTATGTTTCAGTGTAATTTTCAAAAACTGTGGAGGAGATCAAAAGGGAGTGGTAGTTTATTAAATTGCGGAAGAAATAATTATTTACTCGATAGTGATCAAGAGGAAATAATATTAGAAATACTTGAACAATATCAGTCCATTGGGACCCCTCTACGTTACGGCTTACTGCGTCAAGTTGCAAATCGGATTCTTAAAGAAGTAAGATTATTTCCTTCTCTCTCTTTCTCACCCAAACCCCTCACCTTTCCCTATACACAAATCACGCAATCTCTCTCTCCCTCTTTATTTTGACTTATATTCTTAATTTGATTTTGTAGGCTTCACCTCCATCTACTGCCCCTGACAAAATACTTGTTATCGGTCGAGACTGGCTCCGGAATTTCGTACGGCGTCATGCCGATCAAATCTCTTTGATTAAAGCTAAATATCCAGATATCAAGCATTCCCCTTCTGAAGAAAATGGGTCAACTTACTTGAGCCACATAACTAAAGGGCAGGGTGAATTGGTTAAACTTCAAGAGGATGAAGTAATCGCAGATTGGGCACCGGCAATGATTTCAAAACCTATAGATGCTTCTTTTGATCAATGTATATACCAATTTCAAAATTCAAAAATTCAAAAATTGATATCTAAGGTATAGTTGACTAAGAGAGTGTAAATCCTTGGCATACTCCCAGTAAAGTGGTTGACTGTAAAGTTTAGGTGTTGGCCTTCTGTGAGCCTATCAATGCTCCATGTTAGGCAGCAGAAATTGTTTATTTTCAAAACATATCTTTTCATAGGTTATAACAACATTTATTTTTCATGTTTTTTGAGTTGTACGTTTTTCGAGGTTGTTGATAGGTTTAGGAATTCGTTAAGTAATGAGAAAGTTAAGACAAAAAAAATCTTTAGGGTTCTCTGATTCAAAAATGCCCCTACTCCTTAAGTGCCCTGGACCTGCTCCTGTACCATCCCCTCCCCAGCTCTTGATTTAAATGTTCCTAGAAGCTGTAGGGTCTCTACAGGGGCAAAAGAGGGTTAAAAGCGGATCCCAGTATAGTGATAGAAACTCATCTAGGAGAATAAACACGGCCTGTAAAAAAGATTTCTAACATGTGATAGAATTCTGTATGTAAAATTAGAAAATACTTGCCATTAGGTTTTCGGGAATTTTTAGGGGGTTTTCTCATATCCATGTGTAAAACCTCAGGAAAACAAACGCCTGACGGCTAGCTAGCGAGGAGTCCCTGTAGCCTATGCTGATCATTATACCCTCCACTAACCACTGATAGTCATACACCGCCGTTCCGATAGAATCTTTTGGCACATAGTGGAATAGGCAAAAGCAAAAAACCGCCAACTGAATTGAAGCCTATCCCACTTGCTGATCTTGATGGTAACAGGAATAATTACGCAACATGGCGCATCGCAGTACTCGACACAATCCAGACGAACTGGAAATTGTTTGGATATGATGATGAAAGGACATTCTTGATGATATGTAAAGCGATGAAAGGGTTCACCAAGTCGGCCCCTTCTATGAGAAAGAAGGAATTGAAGAGACGAGGTAGCCCAAAGACTTTATTGAGTTCCCTGACAAGCTAAATCTCGACCCAATGCGTGTTGCGAGAGCCAATGATGAATTACATTCCCTGATAGGCGAGCAGCAGAGGTGGCCTGATTTTTATGCCACATTTTCAAATGAATTGACGGAAATCTGAGCTGAATCTTGGGATAATGCAAACAAAATTTTGATGCTACAAAACTCCCTAAATGATAGACTTATAACGACTTTGGCAGGAAATAATTCCCTTCCAGAAGATGACTCTGACTAATAGGTCAGGGTTGTTGGACATGTTGCGCAGCAACTCGGAGCGGTAGATAAGAGGAATTGACATTTGAAACAACCAGTTCCATTAGAGTTCCTAAGGGGGAAAATGGATAAAAAGAAATTCAAAGCCTCAGAACCTTTAAGATAGTTAATTCACAATGGACAGCCGCGAATTGAAAACGAGTACAGAAGAGCTGACGAATTGGACTCCTCGGGGGATATGATAATGGGTGAAATCAACGTGACCAGGGTTGGAGAAGAGAAACACAATCGGAGATGGGTAAAGTGGAAAACTCCCGAACAAATCGAGTCATTGAAGAGGGATAGAAAGTGCTCTCGGTGTAAAAGAAAAGAATGCAATTTGAGTTTATGTCCCTTACTGCCAGCATACAGACTGGCAGGAGATTAATAAATAACACGGCTGTACGGCCTGTTATAAATCCCTTGCTATTAGAATACGACAATTCAATCGCGACGAGCGTATCAGAAAAGTTGGATAATTAGAAAATTTTGTGCATAGTTGCGTTCGGGAGCTACAGGTGGCTCGTGTAGAAAAACCTCAAGACATAGATAGCATGGATACAAGCACTTTTCTAGTAGATTCTCTATTAAAAGATACGATTATGGTGCAAGCTTAGCAGATAATGGATGTTGGTGTTTTGGTGTAATCGACGAACCTTTATTGCCACAAATGGATCTACTGCACACCCTCAAAATGGCAGAAAGTGCCACCAAAGATAAACCAGTCAATGAATGGATAACCTACGTGTCAATGGACCTAGACGGATGGCTCTCACCGAAAGTGTGACTATATGTTATGTCAAAATCTAGTCACCAAATGATTCTGGGCAAGAAGTGGCAAAAAGATCAAGATGCTATTATTCACACAAAAGATAAACATCTAGAATTCAAGAAGAATGGAGCTTGGATATCTAGTATTAGCCGGTGGTAGAGTGACTTAAGTAGCGTTTTCAGACCACAATCTACATCGGTAAATGCCATCGCCTAAATAAATGGTCAACGAACTTCCGTTGTGCAGAGCTTCTATAGAAGATATCAATAAGGTATTGCGAAGGAAGCCGCGCCTATCGCTAAATGAGGTAAGATTATGCTTACCGGAGCAAGTAACTGATTTTGCACACCTTTTTACGGACAAAAGCGGAGCAGACGACATGCCACCGCTAAGAGGGAATTTGGCTCTTGCGACAAACCTGCGCTTAAAAGACGGAACTCAATCGTCGCCGCCATGGGGATAGCTTTATAAAATATCTCGATAAGCTGTTGGTCTTACAGAAAACTCTTACTAATAGTTATAAAAGAGATAGATTAACCCCTGTAATTCACCAGCAGCTGCTCCAATTCTTTTGGCAAATATACTGACAATAAGACATCTTCAACTTCCCCCTCTACCTGCTAATGACACTAATTCTATCCGAAAGATCGTATTTTAATTAGAAAAATTAAAAAATTCTAGCGACACACGAAGTGATGGAAAAAAGTTATGCTCATAGAAAATGAACATAGTAAGATATATAAAAGTATTTAAAATAGAGAACTCTTTTTTATTGTGAAAAAGTACTTTGCTTCAACCACTTTTTCACCTCATACTATGTCCATCTACTTTTACCACAACTTCTTTCCATCACCTTGTCTGCCGCTAAAATCTTTCAATTTTTATACTTAAAATACGATTTTTTGAAAGGAATTAGTTTCATTGGCAGGTAGGGGGGGGAGTTGAAGAGGTCTCATTTTGAATGGAAGACCTCGATTTTGTGTAGACTACTGAGAACTTCATGCTATCACAATTCCCGACAGGTACCCTCTGCTCGTATTCAAAGAAACATTGAGACAACTTTCAATTTTCAACAGTGAAATGTTTCACAAAGTTAGACGTGAAATCAAATTCGGATTGGAGATGGAGAAGAGAGGATGACTGCATTTTGCTGTTGACTAGGACTTTTTAAATGGTAAGTGACTCCGTTTAGACTTGCTTATGCACCGGCATCCTTCTAAAGATACGTCAATGAGCAACTACGAGATCAAGCAGGCTTGGATGCAACAGCTTATATGGACGATGTCTCAGTCTACACTGATGGAAGTGATGAAAGTTATTGGTAAACAGGACTATATATTCCAGATTAAGTCGACAGTGCAAGACTACACTTAGACATTGATAAGTGCTAGTTTTTATGTAAATAATTCAAGTATTTGGGTTGTATCATCAAAGCGGGAGAAAGCGCAAATGTTTACCTGGAGAAAGTCAAAGCGATTCTCGAATGGCCAGTTCCCACAACTGTGAAAAGTGTACAGTTATTTTAGGATTTGCCAATCTTTGCCGGTGTTTGGTCAATAAACTCTTGAAAGTTTCAGCGCCTCAAGTCAAGTTGACTAAGAAGAATGTTACATGGCATTGGGGTGACAAAGAGAACGAATCGTTTTAAAAACTAAAAAAAATATTTGACTCGGTAACAGTACTTTCTCAGCAGAATCCAGAACGAGAGACAGTAGTGGAATCTGACTCTTTAGGCTACGGCATGGGTGGATGCCTTTCGCAATAAGATAATTAAGGTAGATTACGACCGCTTGCTTATTTCTCCAAAAGATCGAGCGGAGCAGAGTTGAATTATCAGATTCTGGATAAAACATTATTGGCATAATTTTATTTATAAGCGAATAGAGGGCAGAGTTACAGTCTATGGCAAGACCGTTCACTATTCTAACAGATCATGAAAGGTCAAAATACCTCGTTACTAAGCGGCTACTTTATGAGCTATAGATCAAGTATAGCAAAGTTTTGGAGCGGTTCAGAATTGATCCTAAATAAAGGACTGGATAAGCATGTGAACGACCGGACAAACTTTCACGCCTATAACATGTCAAATCTAAAGACCTAATCGATGAACGCACGTGGTAAGACTCAATTGTGGTTGCACGGCGATGAAGACGCCTCTGGCGGCGTAAAAGCAATAGAATTGGATGATGAAATAGTCGGGTCGAACCATTGAGAACCAGAAGAAATACTAGGTTTATTTGGGGAAGAATTATAATGATTGTAAGAACGAGGAGTGAAAGCAGACGGAAGCTGGCGACATGCGAAAGACTCGGTTAGTACTGGCTCTAGAGTATTCCCGCCAGATATGTTACAAAAATGTAAAGTGAACATAGGAAAGTGTACAATGGCGGCGGAAAAAATTCTTCGCAGGCGGGAGAATTGTATTAGGATGCTAGACTGTGGGCCGCTTAGAGCGGCCATTCTTCAGAAAACGCATGATAGCGATGTTGCCGGAAGCCCAGTGAGAGATACAATGGCATATATTTTTCTGCATCGATGGTTCTGGCCGAATTTGAGAGAATCGATACGGCGGTTTACTCAGAATTGTGATGTCTATGGTAGAATCATTGTCTGGAGGAAAGCAAGTGCTAGGTTTTTACTACCATTGCCATTTCTGGAACTTTTCGGCAGTGAATTGACGATCGACTTTGTGACGGATCAACCAATGTCAGCTGATTTTACAAATATAATAGTCATAATAGACAGGCTATTTAAAGACTTATTCATGTTAGGCGCCATTTCAATGTTGATCGAAAGACTTACTAAGTCATTTATAGACCAATACCGTAGATACCTGTTTCCAGGTACTAGACTAGTGAGCGAGGTAGAAATTGAATAAGCAATTTTTCGTATTGACAGGAATAATGCACGGGTTAATAACCGTTTATGATCTCCAATCAAATACTAGCGAGAAAGCCAACTAGGAACTTTACAAATATCTACGGGTCTGAATGATTTAAAGTGGGAGACGAAGTTTGGCTCGACATGAAAAATGTAAATGTGCCTTAACCTTTGAAGAAGTTAGCTTAGCTGCATATTAAGTATATAGTCACTCACAGCAGCGCCGAGTGCCGGATGCACTAAAAGAAGAGTTGAACGTGCCCGGAAATATTCAAAAACATTTAACTTTAAACTGGTGAAACGAGCCGGCACAGACCAACTTCCGAGCCAACTCTACGATGATACCCAAAGAATACTCGTGATTTACAACCCAGGAGAGGATAAGTACGCAGTAGAATTGATATTAAGAACAATACATCGTGGCCGGGGCAAATGTCGAAAAGCATATTGTGGAATAGCATGATCTCATAAGAAAGGCTCTAGACATAATCTCTAGACTACAAAGATGCGAAGGAGGTCACTCTAGATAGTCCAACCAGATATAAAGTTAATAACCTTTTTCCATGAACCTTTCCCCTCAAAGATTGCTGAACCCGTCCGTGACAATGAAGAAAAACTTTTGGAATAGCTAAATTTACTGATTGAGCATTACAAATACACGAATTTATGCTTTTATTTCCTGATTGGCCCATTCTGTACTTGTTGGTGTACTTTTGGTTAGTGCTAGCACTAGAGTTTGGGTGGGTTACTTGTTCGTAGATAACTCAATTACCCTTCGCCCTCTCTATCTCTACAAACAAATTTGTGTACAGATTAAACTCAAACTAACTATACAAGGTATCCGATTAGCATATTACATAATGATATCACGTGTAAGTCATGTCAATTTAACCTCGTCAAACCCATACTAAAGTTGTACAGAAATAATCAATAATACCTACCGTACCGCTAAAATTTTAAGGATAAAAGCTATTGAGAAGCATTGCTCAATTCGTATTCTTTGACAAGGTCATCTCCAAAAACCTCTCCAACCTAATTAGTTCTTCTATCTGAGAAATCTTCTAGCGCAAGCTCCAGGAGAAATGAGATGTAGACAGACGTCATAGCTTCTAGAATTACTTCCTAAGCGATCCGTAATGACCGTTGATTAATAAGGGAGTGTGGTTCTTTTCACCAGGAAGATTGGTCATGAATTCGATAGAGATCTCTAAATGGAACTGGAGTTGGTCTTAAAAATCTAAGTTATTTGTCTCTTTAGACGTGAGTTCGATAACTCTTCCTTAAAAACAAAAACCAACTAACTACCTATGAAAAAAAAAAAAAAAAATCACGACTCAAGATACCTGTAGCTAGCGAACCGTGTGCTCGATGTATATTAGCTGTTTATAACGTTTTATATGTGGGGGCTAATAATCGGTCACTCTATTTGAAACTCTCTTTGCTATCTAGTGGGCATTCAGAGATAGAAATTTTCATTTTTACCAAACGAGGAAAGCATCTTCATTGATTAAATAATACTTTTTTAATATCTTGATGCTCTCCATCAAAAATTTATACCTTCAGTCTAAGGATTTTGCTCTTTAAATGATGGTGTGTCAAAGATAACTCCCAGCCATGTTGGCATTCTATAATATACCTTCCTCGCGTTCAGCTGAGGATAAGTCAGATGACTGGTCGCTAAAGCAACCTGTAACCTTTGTAAATTGGGAAAATCTTTTCGAACAATTATGCCCGAGTAGCTGCCTTCTAAAGTTATCAATGGTCATCCCATTTCGAAGCTTGCGCACTTGGTGTGCGTATCTTCGACATCTTATAAAATGTGTCGGAGTAGTTTCCTGTCCACAAACGCATTCGAGATTAGCATCTTTATGATTTAAGCGGCGATGGTACGCGGCAAAGTCACCGTGTCCAGTTCTG
>PEDP01000761.1:0-17985 GCA_002918395.1 Erysiphe pulchra | reverse complement strand
GGGAATTGGGGGAATAGGAGGAGAATGATGGCTTCTTTCCGTTGAAGGAGCTTGAGTCTCTTGGGAGATATCCATAGAGTCAGTCATGCTTGTATCATCAAAATATGTTCCATAAATTACTCGCGAATGACAGTTAATCTATAGGCTAATTAGTAATCCTTGAATAATAAATACGTCATTCCTAATGGTCCTTTCTTACAGCCACATATTAACCCTTACAACCCGTTTCTTTCTAGCATTGGATATTTTTCTGGAATTAATTATTATTATTTCGTATAAGAATCTTGTTGAAATACTCGAGTTGTACTAAATTAAAAATTACTTGCACACTACATTAGAATCATGGGCCGTGGAGATCAAATCAAAGTCCATTACAAAGGAAAGGATGACGACTTTATTATCTTCATCGATGATAGTACATTAGCTAATTCATGGAAAACTGATAAATCAATACCTATGGCACACTTTGTTAGTGCTTTTAAGATTTTTGTGACTCACAAGTAAGGCAATTCCCTTCGGGCTTTTTTGTTCAATGAGGCTGGACCAGCTTTATAAATGTTTCATGATTCTCTTGAAGGCTTACAAATGATAAGACATGGAGCCCAGGGTAATCTCGATACAGCTTCTACAGCTACTCTTGAAAATGAATTTGGTACCAGCGTCGTCGAAGAAGTGATCAAAAAGATAATCGAGAAAGGTTCAATGCAGGAGTCTGAGGTAAGCTAAAAGCAATTTCCTCAATAGAATGAGCTCAGTGACTTGCTAACCTAAAAATTAATAGGCTGCCGAAAGAAATGGATCTAAGAATGATACGATGGGCTCTCGTATCGCCCATTAGATACCATTTGTTACAGGGCTATTTAAATTAGTGTCCAGCTGTTTGGAAGTAGGCATTGCTCAAACCTATTATGCATAGTTGAGGGGTTTCTAATCACAGTCTTACGGAGAAGTTATTTCTTTTTCATTTTCTGAAATATAACCTTTCTGATTGCGAGGGTATATAATTAAGCTCAGCTATTTCAGAGGCTTTTAGAACAAGACAATCGTTCCTTTAGGCCTCATAAAAAAGACAATCCTTCAACTCTGATGAGATACTTTTTAAACACCTTGATAACGAAATAATGTAAAGCAAAAACTATAGACATGTAATGAATTTTAAGAATACACTAAACATTTTAAAAAAAGGAAATGTTGCTGAACAATAATAAGAATTAGATATCATATGCAAATTTGTCTTGGGCAAGTTTTTAAAGTCTGTAGAAGAGTCTGATTTTATCTATCGATAAGCATGTTCTTGACGAAAGTTATAAGTTATGCTATATCCTGGTATTATTTCAGGGATACCCATGTCTTGTAGAACGTACGTGGTAAATATTATGTATAGTACCATTTGTCAAATTATAACTAACATAGAAAAGCTAGATATATGGACATATTATCATTACTTTACTCTTACCCTCTCTTTGTTACAAGCTATCCACTACGCCCTCGATAAATTCATTTTAGTAACATGTTTATATTCAAGACTTCTAGATGGATAGGGGATATGGTCATTTACTACTTATTTATTTATTTATTCTATTTAAGGTCCTAGCATAAGCCAGATGTCCGCTTTGGGTACATGACCGGCCGGATCATGGCCTCAGGCATGCCCTGTTAGTTCACGCCCGTTATTTACAAAATAAATGAAAGAAAAGACAGTAGGGAAAGTTAAGGAAAGACGTAAATATCAAGGCTAGTCTAATATTTCTTATACCAAGTTCCTGCCCGCCACTTTAAATTCTGGCATTCTATTAAATACCCGCCTCGCATCCAGCAGAGGATGATTTAGATGATTGGTCATCAAAGCAACCTGTAATCTGTACAAATTCGGTGAACCTCTTCAAGCAATTATGCCTAAGAAGTTGGCGTCTAAAGGTATCCATGTTCATACCGTTTCTAAGTTTCCGCATTTTATTTGCGTGTCTCATACAGCGAATAAAGTAGATAGGAGTTGTCTCCTGTTCACAGACGCATTCAAGGTTAGCGTCTGTATGGTTTAAGCGATGATAATATGCCACAAAGTCTCCATGTCCAGTTCTGGCAGCTAGTAATTTATGTAATTACCACCTTGGCGACGCTAGCTCAGGTGGCTTTCTCTGACGTATTTTAAGGTTCAAGTCTTGATACCAAGCGGGACAATCCTTGGACCACTATTTTTCCACTAGCTATTGGCATCGCTATTGCATCAGTTGACATAAATAGAATAAGCATATAAAATTAGGTCGAGTATTCCTCTCAGGGTGATCTCGCAAAACAATGCGGGCTTCTGCATCCGCTTCTTCATGTCCTCCAATATTTGGCACCCATCTAAACTTTGCATTTGTTTTCTTTTCTAGGTTATGAAATAAATAAGCTAGCCGGATACTGGATGATAACTTTCCAGTTTGTAAAGCCACCACTGTAGCCTGGTTATCGAGAAGAATAAATATCTTTTCGTTATTTTGTCTCGCTGACAAAGCAACTCAAAGCGCCATAGTTGCACCATAGTTGCACTAAAGATTTCTGCGTCGTACACTTCTACCCCAAGTAGTATTCAATGTCCTCTTTTAAATGTATTTCCTCCGCGCTGAAGGATGTATCCCCAGGAGGAGCGTCCGGGACCCTCTGATGATCCGTCGGAATACGCACATATGTCTGCTGTGCTTATTGAGCATATCCAACACTGATGACTCTGACTACTATCTGTCCTTATTCTAAGTATTTGAGTATACACCAGGGCTAGTAATGGCTCCGCGGCTTCAGATTTAGGTAGCTTTCGGAGAGCTCGCTGGACTTGACATTCGGGTCTTTTTAAAATCCTTGGCTTTGATTTATGTTTTAAAGAGCCTACATTAGAACACACATTTGTTCTAGTTCGAAGAGGGTGGCGATCATTAAGAGAATTTAGACGTGTGGAAAAACGCAGTCGATAACCTTCTAGAAGTATGTGAGCCGGGGAACACCTCCTTCTTTGTGTAGAACTACATTTTGCGTAGTTCTCCATACCAGTAGTGCAGCTCTAAGTGCTATATGTAGGACCTTATCTATCAGACCACAGTGAAATGATGTTGGTGGTTTTACTATCCCGTTTGCTTTTGGTCGAGACAAGCCTGGCCACCATACTTCGGCACCAAAGGTCGCTACTGGCGCCACACAAGAGTCTACTGCCGTTATTGGAGCTTATGGAGCAGCTTCTCTTCGCACAGAGTTTAATCGCCGCGTATGATGTGCTACACTAAGTGCCTTTCCACACCAGGTTGATACATAGTGCTTGAATGAAAGACTAGGGTCAAGATATACACCTAGCCAACGAATATTCTCAGCGGGTAGATTTATCTTCCCATCTACCATAATACCAGCGGATTCTTCTCTCCTTCTCCCAGAAAATTGAATTACCTCTGTTTTTTTAGGGTCGAATCAAATAGCATTTTTAGCTGCCCATTTCGTAATGCTGTCAACTTCCCTCTGTGCTGCAGCTGTAGCTTCTCTGACTAGACGTCAAATGCGTAAAATTCTGATTCTTCCGTACAGCTAAAGCGTGCGATACTATTCCCACTCTTCATTGGTTCCGCCATGTAAAGTAGGAATAGTAGAGGAGAAATAGGTGATCCTTGAGGAGCACCACATACTAGCTCTTTGGCTTCGGTTACTCCTTCATGAAAACGCACTTGTACCCTACGATTTTCAAGAAACAATTTAGTCCATCGGAGGATTGAGTTGGGCTATCCTTGCGCTTGCATGCGCCAAATTAGTCTGTTATGCAGCACTGCATCAAAAGCCCTCTCGACGTCCAGCGTAACAATTGTTGAGGCCCAGACTTGTGACTTGGCTTCCTCGATGTCATGTACCATGCAGGAAATAAGATCTTTTGCCGTTTGTTAGGGCAGTGCTCCAAACTGCTGCCAACCTACAATCTCTGTAACCATGGCGAGGTGAGACATTCGCTTTGCCAGCAAGCTCTTTAATCCATTCCCTTAACAAGACAACAGCGCAATGGGCCTCCATACTTTCACTGATGCGGGGTCACACCTTGCTTTTGGTATAAAAACTATTTCTGCAAGTTTAAAGCAGCTTGAGTGACAGCAAAGTCGGAGACAGGCACGAAAGAGATGAGTAACATGAAGTTCTATTTTTTCCCAACATGCTCCAAGAAGCTCGACAAAGATCCCGTCGGCTCCTGGGCTAGTGTTACCACTTCCGATTGTACACTTCCGAACTTCGAGCTCTGGTAGTTCATCCAACCAAGGAATTCGCATTTCTCCTGGTATTTTGCAGGGAGGAAATTCATCAGATGCTGAGAAACGTGATAGTAGAGTCCAGTCCCTGAGGATAGTTGCGCGTTCTGCTTGGTCTGTTATAAATTGCCCTTCATGTCGAAGGGTGAGTAGGGAGTGATGCTGACAGATCGAGGAGCCGCTCACTACATGAGTTTATACACATCTCGAGAGGATTTTATATCTTCTACCTTTTTCTTCCAGTGCTCTCTTTTTGGTAACAGTGGTCCTATGTGTCCACGTCTTTGTGCTGCGCTCAGGCTCCTCCACTGCGTCTCGGTAGTCCAAGTGGACTAACTTGCATTCGAGAGTCCACCATGGTGCACTTCTTCCACTTTTCTTGTTAGGTCTCTTCCCAACTGCTTTCAGAGCGTGTGCAAAAGCCCATCATATGTCTTGAGCGAATTTCTCTATCTCTTCTACAGTGTTCAAGTCAGTGATTTGGGGTAGCCATTGCGAAACTACCCTGGTAAATTGAGGTATATTTTGCTTAGAGACTTTGAGTTTCCTATGAAGCGCTGGTAAACTCGCACTTGATAATACTAAAAACTTCCACCCAGCAATAATCACCAATAGGCGATTGTGGGTACCTCTTTTTTGAGGTTAATCTTTTGGGGTCTTTCCTGATGTACGTGGCTGCCCTAGGTCGTACATTATCTCCTCAAAATGGAAGATGTAAATCATAAAATGGATGTATTAACAAGACATCAATTTTTAATTCGCAGCCTCGAGCTAGCGCGATGTCTTGTGTGGTTCCCCACCTCCTTACGTTTATTGACATAAAATTAAGAACGTCCTAGAGGGAAAAGTAACCCCGTAGGTTGCCCTTCATAATCTCATTGCGTCGCCTGTCAGATTGACGACAGAGGACGCTTGGGAGTTGTCGGCATTATCATCGACTTCTGACAGTTGACTATTTAGTGCATCAATTTTTATAATTTCAGCTATAGCAGCAGATTCTTCAACAGCATTGGCCCGGGTTATCGCTTGGAACTTTCTTTGTCCTGCCTGACGATAAGTTTTCAGCTGCTATTTGGTAGGTGCACCAGAGCGAATTGGGCGAGCAAGGCATTTGCGGCTGTTAGAACGATGTGAGCCTCCGCAATTCCCGTATTTGGTTGCTGCCATACATAGGTCTTCAGTATGATTAGTAGAGCCACAGTTTCCACAAAATGGCGCCCTAGAAAAATTTTTTGTGGGGCGATGACTATTGCAGCGCCTACAAAATTCGAGAGCCTGTTGCTTTTTAAATGGCCTTCAAATTCCGGTTTCATCAAAAACTCTGAGCTCGCCTCGTGGAGCTTTTGGAAACTGTGCCATCCACGTTCTATGGGGCGCTTCGGCTTTGTTTTGGCCGTATAGTTTTAGATATTATGGTCGCACATTGCACATTCGCTCAATCTCGTCATTAAGCATTGGAATGCTTACCTCTACCTGACCCTGCTCCATGCGCACAGACGATGGTACAGTTGGGATCAGTACTGGAATCTAGTTGGTGGCCGATTCCAACTTTGCGCCTGAAAGAAAGAGCCAATTTCTTGCGTTGATTATTTTCTCACAAGCTTCTATGTTGCATGTACTTAAAGCAAACCTTGAGTGGACAGGCTTAATTTTTCTAATTAGTGAGGGTGATATTGATGATTTTTTGACTAAAGCCTCACGCATACCAGCAGTAGATAGTTTTCGCCACTCATACTCTTGAGGGAGACGAACAAATAGTCTTTTATCAATGGGAGCTGTTGGGGATTTTTCTTTGTTTACCCCTTGTTGTCTTATTTTGTTCACTGAAGTTATTTGTGTTTTGTTACTTAGGCTTGCTCGGGTCTTCTTCTGTCCGTTACGAGCAACAGTAACCCATGTATTCTCAGCAATCTGAGGAGATTCTGATACTTAGTGAGCTTCTAACATGTGTTCTCCAATTGGGCATACGCTCTTCTTAAGTTGGGGGGTTACGACAGCAACATTCTTTTCAATATTTTTAACTCTTCCAGATCCATAACCACTACCTTTGATCGGTTTAGAGTGTGATGGAATCTTGGGGGGGTTGAGCGAATTATCAATTGCTGAAAAGTTTGCTATTGCTTGTCGGAGGTATACTTTGAAGGCAACAACTTCTTCTTTTTCGATTTCGTCAGAAAATTTTTCTATAGTACTTTCGACGTTACTATAAACTGTGGTACATATCATCAGGCGCGCATGCCAGGCACGTTCAAGACCCTGTCGGGTCGCAACTATTTCGGCAAGTTCCTGTAGAAAGAACACATTTGCAATATCGGAGTTTTTCCTGCTTTTATTCTGAGGTTTTTCCGGTGATGAACGATTGGAGGGAGCGACAGGCTTGAGGATCTGTCTGCCGTCTGCTGTCTTTGTAGGTTTTTCTAGGTTTAACGGTGGTGGAGGTGAGGTGGTAAGGGATGAGGGGTTGGGAATCGGAGGAATTGGGATGGTTGATGGCTCAATTCCATTTAAAGAGCTTGTAATTCTTGGGATATTTCCATTGAATCAGTCATTTTTGTGTCAGAGTGTGATTGTTAACAACAATTCTATATGACGCAGATGAAACTTTGCTGCTTTAAGCTAGTGCCATAAACTTTGCCATGTGATATAAATTACGTAACGGCTTTAATTTAGATCTTTAGCTGAACGATAATAAAAGAATTCCTTGAGACATATAGAGAACTAGGATCATTGAAAAAAAATGAAAAATCTACATGCAGTTACTGTACCATCTGGCCCCAAATCTGGATGGAATTGCCAAACTGGTGTAAAAACTGAAGATCTCACATTCGCTCAACTTCAAGCCAAAAAAGATAACCTTGAATCTGAAATTCGGGCTCTTGGAAGTGTCTTAAAATCAGTGGGTTGCTTGGAGTGCATTAAGGAAACCATATACTAATTGAACTTTCTTCAAAGCATAATGTTGATATGAAAACACCCCTATTAACGACGGATGGCTATCCTCGAGCTGATTTAGATGTTGCGCTGAGTTTGTAATCCATCGACTGACAAGCAACGCCTAGGTAACATACGGCGTAGTTCGAACAACTCGGGCCCGAATAAATTATCTTTTGAATGACTTGAAAGAGCTAATGGAAATAATTGAACAACGACTTCATGCCCATTTTGCCCAATTATCAAAGGATAATACTTCGGAAGAACCTTCCTGCCTTCATGCAGATAAGCCGGAGCCTTTTTTACATTCAGATCCATCTCTCCACCCGCAAGAGTCTTTGTTACCTTTTGCTAAAGTTAGTAGTATTGTGGATAAGAGTCCAGCAGCATCTGCTGGCCTTCAGGTTGGAGATCTCATTAAGAGCTTCGGCTATGTTAACATATCGAATCATGATGGGTTGAAACGGCTAAGTGAATGTGTAAAAGGGAACGAGAATGTAGGATAGAAATTACTCTAGATAAGATGTATATTTACTGATACTTTCCAGCGAGACATTAACGTGGCTATATCAAGACCCCTGAATAGTCTTCAACGAAAAGAACTTACTCTAACACTAAGACCCACACAGAATTGGGGTGGAAAGGGACTGCTTGGGTGTCATATTCTTCCATACTGATATTTAAATTTACGAATAGTACACTAATCTATAATTTAAAGTTATTTTCGTTCTCAAATGCAGGCAAATGAGTCAGTTAGTATTTAAAAACATGAAAATCTCAATAATCATCTTCTAGAAAGTCTTTTCGGGTTATATTAGGGAGCTGATCTATGAAACCTTACTTTTATCCGCGGACCTCCATAGTTTTGGACCCCAAATCTTTTTGACAGACCCCTATATTCCTCTTATTAACTCCTCCATCCCCTAGTTAAACTCTGATCAAATGATCGTCGCCTGATAAGGACCATATGTGGTACAGCTTTTATTTTCGCAAAAAAAGCGTAAATAATAAGCCAAATTGTCGTTTAATAAGTCAGGTTGACTCATTTATATGTGACGCGTTGTAGAGAGAAGATAATTAATTTTTCATTTAACAGTATCATGAATTATATGAGGTTCTGCTATATTATGGCTAAAGGATGACCAGGAATAAGTTGAATATTTTCTTTATCGTTGTTACATTCAATATTGTTAATACTCTCGTCTATTCAGGCCCAGAACGATTCGAATGGACACTTAAACAGAGACTTAACTAGAGACTTAACTGATTACTAAATCTTTCTATTCCAAGTATTTGACTCACAATTCAAACCATATTTCTCGAGTTCTATGTAATTTTCTGCTTGGGGCACATCAACATAAATCTGAGTGCATAGGACTGAAAGATTTTGGTTCAAAAAGACATTCTAAGTAGACTCGATTTAGAGTGGAAAGTTGAGCTTTACGGCTCAGTAAACCAAATATTTAAAGATGAATTTAGCAGCTTCAATAACAATTACACTCTGGATCAGGATCTCAACTCTGAGGAGTCGGATCACGAAAGTCTGCAAAGCAATTATACCAGATTTCTAAACTAGGAACAATACAACAGTTATAAATTTAGCCCCGAAGTTACAAATACGTAATATCCTGAACTAATCAAGTTTTTCATCCGAGTAGTTTCAGTATACACAGCATGATCGCAATGGTGGCTTCTTAATTGCTACTGGTATGAACGTTATGTCTTCCTCGTCCAGTCTACGAATTAAAACAATTAATTACATAGTTCCGTGCTAACGCCTTACATATTAAATAAACCCTACTCATCGTAATACCTCCTAAACTCCTATCCCAATATCGTTCCTCGAGAACGTAAGCCTATCCAAATATGTGAAAAATGTCACGGATTTCACTCCACCCGTACTTGTGCTCGCCAGCCTTTGTGTAATTTATGTGGCAACGAAGGGTCTTACGCTCAGCCTAGACAATGCCTCAATTTTTCGGGGACCACATGAGTCCACAAGTGTTTTTTGACCAGTCCGACCCTGCCGTAAAAATGGAGCATCAGCTCGGCCAACCGGCACTCAATTAAAACTCATTCGAATAGTGGGATAAAAATATTTTGTAAAGGCTCACTGGATTGAGAATACACCAGAGAGTATACCAGATTGCACGCCCATATTAGTAGGAGTATATAGTGAGAAGATATTATAACCTTACGCTTCATCTTGCACATGAAAATAATATCGATATCTTACTCCTCCGAGAACAGTTGATTTTCTACGCCAAAAAATCTATTACATCCTAAATTTCAGTTCTCTTCGCTGCTTTCAACCTGGAATATGCGGCCTTGAGTTTTCACCTATGTTTGATAAGAAGGGTCTACGCACTTTCTAGACTCTATCTGACTCCTCATCTGATTTTTTACAAATATGTATTAATAAAAATAGCCCTAATATCTCGATCTGAAACGTTTAAAATGCACCATCTAATCTAACAGCTTTGATTTTCTGAAACTCTCTTCTCTCCGGTCACCTAGAAGTAGGAGAATTTGTGATTTCGTACGCTGTATGACTTATTGTGCATCGAAATGTGAAATTCTTACCCAGAAACAGTGTGGTGCTAATAGGCAACGCTTAGCGGTGGACTTAAAAGCGGCTCTAATCTTTGATATTAGAAAGGCATTGCAAGATAAAATAACCTCTGAACCTTTCCCTATCCTCTGTGACTTGCCTTGGGGAGCTCCAATCTTACTTATACTATTTCTACTATATGTCGAATCCTTCCTTCGGCTTTCTAGAGGCTGATTCGGCTACGCAGATGATGACTGCTAACTAGCAACTGCCAGGATACTCGAAAACTGTGGACGTAAGCTTGAAAGTATACACTACCAGACTCTCAAAATGGGGACGTGAAAATGCTGTTATCTTTGATGGTGTTAAGAAGGAACTTCAGTACTTTCGTAATAGAAGAAAGTGTGCAGAGCCATCATTGCACATTGGAGCATGTGTCGTGAGCCCAAAAAATATATATGCTGGCTATGAGTTATCTTTGATGGGAAACTAAATTTTAAAGACCGAACACGTAGAGCTTTTCAGCGAGCTAGAGTGGTAACAGACCTCGTCAAGCGTCTAAGAAACACCGTACGAGGAATTAATTCCTCGTTAATGAGAATGACTTTGCAAGGAACTGCGCTTGCTTCACCTTTTTATGGCTCGGAAGTATGGTACGGACCGAATACCCCCAAACATTCCCTATTTCATCGCTGGAACTCACCACACTTTCACTGAATTAGACAACGTCAAGATCTTGAACTTTCCCATGATACCCTTAGTCCTCCTTGGGAAAACAGAGATACATCGATCGCAAAAATTGAAATTTGACCTGCTGGACTTGCCAATGGGACTGCAGAACATTAAAAATGGATAAAAATACGTAAATACAAGCGATGCAGGACCTATTTGTTTACTCAGATGGTTCTGCAGGCGCTGCCTACTGTATTTTTTGGGGTCCCTCTATAGAAATGGCATATGGGTTTTCTCCACTCGGAAAAATGGTGGAGATAAATGACATAGAAATCCACGGAGCTTTAGAAGGGCTGAGAGCCGTTTTAGATAATCTGATGGTTAGGTTTGCCGCTGATTTGATTGTTTACCTTGACAACGAAGTAGCTGCTCTTAGATTACATATTAGCGTTTCAACGCCAACTAGCTTAAGGCAGATTGCTGAATTACAAACACTTAGGAAATATTGGGAGACAAGGGAAAGATTCAGGGTTATCAGAATTGTAAGCAAGAGACTTAAGCTAGAGACTTAAACAAGGTGTCAAAAGAGATATTTGAGGACCCCTAGTGTCTCAGTTTGTTAACGTAGATACAATACGCTAGTTAGATGTGTTGTAAGTTAATACCATGTAGCCCTGTTATTTCGTTTAAGGATGGAACAATAAGTCATTAACCATAAGCGAGTGTTTTGGGTTCGGGTAAAGAAGAAAGATATGAAACCGTCAAACCAGTCCTCATACAAGTAATCTTATTACACGAGTTTAGAGGACCGCGGTTACAATTGAGTGTATGCCTTTGTATAGGCTCCAGTTTATGTATATATACTCAGTTCTCTCTGTCTGATAGAGAGAGTTTTATATATATAGATCTTTATTTATTTTTATAAGAATTATTTATATTTTTTCTTGGAGAACGTCTTTGTATACTTTGTGCCAATATTCTAAAAGATATTCCTCTTAGAACCAATACACAATTTCCAACAAGATGACCTGAAACAAAAAATTTATAGGTGTTAAATTCCAATAATTATTATCCTGAAGGTTTCCTTTGTACAGAGATCCAATTCAATCTAGTCAAGAAAAAATGATCCTAGATTCATAAGGAAAAAAAAAAAAAGGATTCATTCATCATTTATACCATCTTACGTTAATCGAAAATATTTAAATTTTTATATCCCTCTGATTTCTGGTGCACATCGAGGGATGGATGTACGTTACACCTCTTATGTAAAGCTTAAAACAAAACAATTCTGGCAGCTTATCATGTGGGACGCATAGCGCTACTATTTTTGGCTAGCAAAGCTTAGCTTAGCTTTCAAAAAAAATAAAATAAAACGTAGAGCTACAGTGTATCATGTATCATGAGGGTAATTGTTGTGAACGAAACAGGGGGGCTATTTAAAGGTCCGCTAGGCCTAATACGGTAAGATCCATACTTTATTTGAGTTTTGACCAGGGGGAATGTTGTATGGTGTGTTTTTTTCACTTGCGTATGATTTTATACACCCATTTGAGTTGGTCCAAATCAAGCTTCATTTATATCTTCATGAAACCATCATACAACAAATGCTATTCAAATGCGCTAGGCTAGAGCCTGGGACTTGAAATTAAATGATAACAAAAAAAAATACTATTCAAATTCTTTTAAAAATCTAATAAAAATCTAACAGTTAGTCTTCTATTGGGCCCACCATCTCATCGTCTTCTATAACGGCCAAACACTTGTCTGTCATACATGCTCTCGATGAGATTTGTGAGTTCTTGAACATTCATAGAACCGGCTGGGATGGATGATGCTCATATCCTCGATTTTCTACTTTGGATGAGATATGAGATAAGCCTTTCATTCACGTCCAAGTAAAGCAAGGACCCAGATGCTAGCTAGCTCTAGGTAGTTGGTTCATCTTATATTTATCAGGAGGTAACTTTATAAAGTTCTCAGCCTTATCCTATATCAATATCACATCTAAGAGAGCTAAGCTTGATCTTTCGCCGACCTCGAGCTCGTTTTCTTGTCAAATTTTTCGAAACGAAGTGAAAAACTCAACCTTTCTTCGAGAAATTCCTAATCGAGTTGCGATATTCTCAGACCAGCTTGTTGGAGTTTTTTGATCTAAATTGAATGGATTAGTATTAAATTTTAACTGTTTATCTTGACATATCGTCTTCCTGAGAACACATATCTCTATTCAGGCTTTTAGATAAATGAAGTAAGAGGTGACTAATGATAAATTGTGTATGGGGGAATCGAGGGGATAAAATACTAGGTCAAGCAAGGCTTTACTCCACAGTTCACCAATCTACCCATAAAACACGGTATATCCTGAACCAGAGCACTCCATGATTTAAAATAAGGGTCGCTTGAAGCTAATTAGCAAGGACCAGGATTATTTTAGCGTGGTATGGAAGATAGTTCGCGCAAATATTTTTCGGGCCTGTAGAGCGGGGGCGGGAGCGGCCGCTAGCCGGTAATTGGCAAGGATTATTTTAGCATGGCAGGGAAGAAGATGGTTAGTACGAATATCGTGTGCATTGTGGATCTATTTATATCCTATCAACAAACCTCTACACGTGCATGCCCGATGATGGAGCGACCAAATGTTGCGATAGCATGGCTCCACTTAGAAAATATTGAGAGTTTCAGTTCCGATGCTTATAGAGGAATGCCTTACAGATGAGCATGATGGACTGTTTTCAAGTCGTGACAGTCTGCTCGACGCTGGGTAATTCGAAAACCTCGGATTTGATACGCGCCGCTATACTTACATTGCTGAGGTTGTAAGTCGACAATATCTAGATGTAGAAGTCACGTATTGTCTCGTGGCTCCGAATTACTTTCAACGGGGTAATTGAGCTTTGAGACTATCACGTAAATTCTTTCTTGTCTTCTAACTATCTAAGTTCTCTCAATATATACAATAGAAGTGGACGCTAAGTCCAATGTAAAGTATCATAGTCAACGCTAATCATCTAGTTTAATGTTCTAGCTATAATTGTAAACTATGTTACTAAACATCCTTGTCGCGGTTCGTGGGAACCTCATTGCCATCACTCAAGTTTCTCTGAGATAACAGTTAGCCTGAGTAAAATTACATCATCTCCACTTTAACCCAATTTTGTAAAGATTTCAAAACTCGTTAATTAAGATTTATTTTTTTTTATTTCGGTGACTCCAAGATATGTTCATGGAGAGAAGGCATACTTCTCGCATTAAGCTAAAATAATTCCCATGAGTTTAGCATGTATGACATGTCCAGCACTTCATATTAATCTTTCAACGCTTGCTTTTTCGCGTAGACAGATGAATAATCTTTTCACCAAAAGAAATTATTAGCGTGACTTGAATCTAATTTCCTGAACATCAGGTTCTCTCCCCTTTTGAGCTTTCATTTGTTAATATATAAAAATTTTGGTGAAGTACAATAAAGAATGGGAATTAAATACAAAGCGAGTCGTAGGGGAGAGAGGTTAGAGAGAAAACAAGATGCAGAAGATGGATGAACATTTCTCTGTACACGCAACGAAAAAAAATGCAACATCTAGCCTGCCATCCGTAAAAATACTTTGCTAATGTTTTACCATGAATAAGCGACACGGTATCTTGTGCACTATTTCTTTTTTACAATAGAAGCGTTATATCGGGTACTGAAGGCTAGCCAACAATGGTTACAAATATAAAAAAGACCGGTTTTTACTATTATTCTCCATGACTCCGAATTTTTACATTTTAAGTTAAACCGCATTCCGGGCCACTGGTCTCGATGGTCGAGACCAAGGTTTTTCTGGAACGGACTACACCCCCAAAATTAGTAAAACGAAAATAAAGAATGTACATGTCAAAGGAAAATTAAGTTATACACACCTCTCCTGCACTATAAGCCCAAAAGTAAACTATCAATCCTATAATGTAGAAAATAGCCGGATTTGTTGATTGATACATCAACATCGATGTTGTAATAGTGAGCGGTAGAAAGATCAGACGTGCTTCAATACTACGGTGGAGAGGAGAGCTGGAAAAGATTGAGATTGGCCACTCAAAAGTATAGACCAATAATCCCGATATTAAATTGATAGTTTGAAGATATGGAATTGGCTTTACGGCAATATCCAGGTCTCTCGTCAAAAAATCAAAAAAAATCTTTGGCCACCAAAACCCAGATATTGATGCAGCTATTTGACCTGTGAGCGATTAGTATATCTTGATGACAAAATATAGCGGATAAGATATCCAAATCACTATAACTTACATGCCGATGCTGAAAGAAGAATAAGACGAGCCCAGTGGCATTTGATAAGTTTACCCATGGCTTGAAGTATCTGAAAGTTTCTGGAGCTTTGATGTAGAGGGGGCTTCAGAGGACGGTTTTTACTGATGTCGAGAGAGCAGAAAAATTATAAAAGAGAGAAGCTTTCGACTTTTTTATTTAAACATGTAATGACATTAACGCTTAGAAATAATTCCTCCAAAAAATGAGGCAAAGTGATTTTCGTAATTGAATCTTTCGAGGCTTGGAATACAGATGACCAAAAGGAAACGACAGACTTTGTGGTAGAGCTCGTACCTGAGCTAGCGAAAGACTTGTATTTACGGGACAGGAACGAAAGACTTGACTGACAAAACAGGTCGAATTATGAAATATTCATGTAATTGTTGGTAGTCTATTGAATGAGTCACAAGGCGAAAACTTATGGTCGAGCGAGCGGGAGGGCGAGCAAGCGAGCGTGTCGGCGGGGGAAAATAACGAATGTAGTTCGTAAGAACTTGTTATGTATATGCTAAAAATGGCGGGATATCGAGAAATATAGGTCAAACATTTCATTTACCCAGATAGACGCCAGCAAATCTCGAGCACCTTTTCTTGTCTCTTGTGCATAGTTGTATCAAACGAAAGATTAGAGACGAGCCTTGCAAAGACGAATTGAAAACTTCATGAATGAGTCGTGGAGAATAAGGAGCTTGCTTCATTCGATTTGGTAATCAAGGCTCTGTTTAGGTAGTCACTGACTGATATTCCAGATCTAAAACCTGACCAATTCTGTCGTGTGATATGCACTTATCCATTTCCTGCCAGTAAGCAAGTGGCAAAATTCTGCCAAGACGTAACTTTTCGAGAAGCCGCCCTAATGAACTAGATTAATTGGTCCTTACTTGATAGAGTCGGTGTCGTAACCTTGCCCTCGATCCTGAAACGCGACGGATAAAATAGGTCAAACACGCCAATACAAAATATGAGTCGAGAGGCGGATGATACCGATAGCACCCTGAAATAAAATTTGCATCCCCCCTGCATCAACCCCTTTGGTGGAACGTTTCCTAAAGTGTAGGCGGTAAGGTTAGCCTAGCCCAGAATAATTTAGGGAGAATATCATTTTTACTTCACTTCCAATAGAGCCCTGTGAAAATGGTAGATATACGAACCTTATTTATGTTTCCTAGCCAACAGTCTAACTAGCTAGACTGCTTGAATGATGCACTGATCATGATACTAACAACATTTGATTCCTCTTTGCTATCTCGACAGAATTAGTTGATAACAATAGAATTCTGTCTATCCTAGAATTTTCATCTAAATAAGATTCTATGGCTTTATCAAAAATTCAACCTCTGTCAATACATGACGAAGCTCAATATGAGTTATTCGAAGCTTTGTCTTCCTTCATCTTGCCAACAGCATTCGAAGTTCCAAAAAAAGGGTTTTGTAGTATTAAAATGTTTCTTTTGTTAAACCATCAGTAAATTAGGCTACTAATTGTTGCTAGCCTAGGAAAAATGGCAATTCGCGAGTCCTTGAAGGAAAATTATTTACACTATTCAATCGCTTTTAGTTTTTCAAGTGCTTTAAATCCTCTGTAATGCTTGATACTTCCTCTCCCATGTGTATGTTTATCCTGCTGTAGAGGATGGTGCTTAGGTAAACAGCGGTGCGGTTAAGTGCAAAGATGGATGTTCCATGACTATAATATTACCGTAAAAGTCCTAATTTGAGCGATTTTTGGCAGAATCTATATTTACATAAATAGGGGCTATCGGTATCACCCGCCGAGCTGATAGGAACCGTTCATTGCAAGTTGATGCTAGGATTAGGTAATCCCTACCATATCCCTGTAATGTGATCTAATGTCGATCTCATTTATACTAACTCGACAAACTAGTAACTACGCTAAAATATTGACGTAGGCAGGGGTAAATGTCGATCAAGTTTAACGCTAGAAAGTCGGCGAGAAATGCATTCGAGAACTTCCACCTCTCAGGGTCAAACGGTTCGTTCTCCCACTCACAAAATTTACGATGGAAAACTAACGCGACTTCATCTGCAAAATAGAAAGGGATAAATTGGATTCTTTTGTTCCAGTTTCTGCTGAGGTTGTATTGTAAAATACTGTCTGTAATTTCCCTATTAATCAAATATTATAAAAATTCAGGTCTCTAATGTCTAAAATGGCAGGCTGTTTCTGCGCAGAACACTTTTCTCTGGAACTCATACAATGTAATTCAACAAATGTTTCAATGAACTGTGAATTTTAGATGTGAAGGCTGAATAGTCAGCCATGGTTGGCTGGTTTCCTGTAGCCTGTGATGTGATGTGGTGTTGATGATCATGGGCAACTCGCTTATTCTTAACTTCAGCAGGGGCCGGAACAACCTAACCCCGTGACTGACCAAACCAAAACATTACCAAAATAATGATGAGGAATCAAGGGTGATGGATAGCGGATAATAGATAATTAGTGCCAGATACTGGAAAATAAATTGAGTATGAAGAATGAGGGAAAATTAGCTATATTTAGTGAGCAAGAAATGACGAACGAAAGATAAATAAAACTCGAGAATAATGAGAGTTCATGCGATGAGATTCAGGATGAAAAAGTAAGCTCATAGATCGTGATTCCTACGATAGATCTCTTTTCCCCAGATAAAAAATTAATAACCACCTTTTATTTAAACGCTCAATGCATCGGAATGGTAATTTAACACTAAAATAGTCCTTGCTAATTATCTATTAACAGCCGTTCTCGTTCCGGGTATACAGGAATCATATTTATTTAGGGCCTGTTAACGATATAATATACAGGGGAGAAACCCCTTGTCAAGGGTAATTGCTAATCTGTGCCCCTGCCCAAATAAGCCAATTATATGGCCAAAAACCCCAGTAATTACCTGTGCACCAGCTCTCAATATTATGTCATAATTTTGGTGTCTTTAATTGGAGCAGAAGCTGTACTCCCCTGGCTCATTGTCATAGCAACTGCTACAGGGGTCTCTTTCAATTCGTTTCTGTTGACATCAAGTCAAAATACAATCCTAAAATCCACCACTTATATATGTTCAACCATCCATCACATATAAATTATTCTCGTGTAAGTTTGCCCTCATTATAAAAACTTAAATCACACGTACGAACTACACGTACGATTAGTGTGCCTGCCTTGGCTGACCATATCCAACACATATGTGAGGTGCTCTTGTAGAAACTAAACTCAACGGGGCGAGGGATTTTGTTGGCGATTAGGGTGTGGGATTAAAGTCTTCAACACT
>PEDP01000760.1:0-18016 GCA_002918395.1 Erysiphe pulchra | reverse complement strand
ATATATTATTTAAAACTTCATTCACTTCACCAAGCTCCTCAACTGAAGCTTCGTCTTCATATTCCGGTCCTGTTGTTTTGACTTTCTTTGGAGGCATCTTTAGTTTAATATTTTATGTTTCTGCGTGGTATGAGAGGTACCACACAAAATAGCTATTTTGTGATTCGCAGGTTAGTAGTTTAGAAAGTTAATGAGATCTTGGACAGTAGAGTCCCCGTTTGGACTGCTTTACAATTGTTAAATCTTATGTATTCTTTCTTGCTTGCTTTTATCCATCTTTGATAGATCTATTTATACTGATGGTATTACGTAATCCTAAAAGCGAATAAGCGAAAGCTGACCGACTAACTCGGACACACAATCCTAAAAATATTGTCGTATTTAAATGTCCGTGTGACAAAAATTTAGACGTAGAAAAAATAGAAATGACGTCAAACAGTTGAAATATCACTTGGTCTGCCTAATTTGGCCTCCATGCATGTGATCTTTTTTTGGTAGTATCTAGACCTACCCTTCCAATTTTCACTGGAGGAATTTAAAATGTATTTTATTGGATTTGAAGCAAAATTTGAACCTTTGGGCTCTTTTAAGATGCTCTTAATTTATGTTTGGAAATCTTGATTGGACTACTATTGAAAATTGACGGGTTTGAGTGTCCGCAGCTGTAGTTGTCATGCATAAGATATGACACATATAACTGATAACTAGTTGAATACATAATGAAAAGGACTATTCTGACATCAAATTGTGACCCAGCTTCTCCTAAAACGTGCTTTACGCTCTCTGGATCAAGTGATCAAGGGGCTGGAAATCTGCTGCCATTTCTACCCGGCCGACCCCCTTTACGAGAAATAAGCAGTCTAGATTTCCCACTAGACAAGCCTTGCCGAAAGTTGCTTTTAGCATGTTCAAATTGAGGAATATTTGATGTTTCAAATCTTCACATATACAGTACGTGCAAGTACATGCAAAATTGTAGGTGATTCCGTGAAGGCTGTACTTTAAGGATAATTTCATGAGACAAGGCATTATGAAGCTTTTACAGCGACTTCAGTTTATGTGCCTGAATAGTTGTTCAAATCCCTAATTACAGAAAGCGTTTTGCCCGATTACCTAAGCCATAATTGGGATGTGTCGCTTTCGAATTACATGATAGCTCGATGGTCAAAATTGTATCCAGTCCAATAAGTATTTTTCACATTTCGAGGAGATCTCAAGCATCGGATGAGAAAGATGACAAATCTTAGTAGATAGAATAGATATACTAGTTGTGCTCAATGCAAAACTCGTATACTATTTTGAGGAAATTCCTTCAACGACAGACATATTCTCATGTGAAACACACACGTGATCTAGAGATTACCCTGGCAATATAGGAAATAGGAATTAGACGATAGACGTTCATGTGTATATACAAATAGTGGGTCAGTACATAGACTTTAATTGCAGCTAGCCATTTAATATTGATTTGGAATTATGACAAGCCTGGGTACTACCGTAGCGTAGCCTCCCGTAGTAGGTAGGGATGGGTTTAAAATGCGGTTTGCATTTTTTTGATAGATACTCAAATTGGCGATCTTTTAAAAGGCAAACGGCATTATTCTAAATTTATGAGTGTATTTGTAGACTCGGTCTATTGGTAACGTTTTGGATCTGCTCTCCTTTGGGTGAATATCTCACATGATAAATCAATCTTAGTACCCGAGCCGGGGGACGCATTAGCCGAGGAAATGGCAATCAGAAATAGTGATGACAAGCGCTCTTCTCACTGCCGTTCAATTGAGCCGTGCATGTAGCTCCTCTGGCGCTCGGCATGACAGCACACTAATTGCATGATTGGATAAACCGGCCCGATCCGTAATCACGTTTCAGATCATGTGATAACAAAAGTTGTAAAAACTCATACATTCATTGGTTAGTCACTTTTTGCGTTTTTTTCAAACTTAAAAATCTGCACATCACTACGTCCAAGCTCGCACCCACTGAAGTTAGACAACCGAATAAAATTGATGCTCCAAAGAACCAAAACAGTCAAATGGACATCTTTTACTACTTATTTTTTTCAATTACATAGAGTAGATCGAGCTCTCTTGAAATCCCCTTCTGATGTACTCTTATGGCAACCTCCCAGTACGCCTGCTTTACTACTCTTCCTTGGCTGCTACCACAATCCTCTGTACTTTCAACATGACATCTATTTCCCTTCTTTGCACCATCTGTTTGTCTCTTAGGTTCATATTTTAGTGTGCACCTCTTCCATCTAGCTAGTATTGTCTAGCTTATATGTCGCTTTGTCTGAATGAATTCAGTGGTGTTTAACAATTCTTGCATTAGAGAGCCGTTGAATGTCCATGAAGGGATTCGGACGATTTAATATGTTCTAGTTCTTTAATTATACGTTTTAAAACTTAAATTACATTTTGAGGAATGCCGTGAGGTGGAAAGGGAGAGAAAAGTGGCATTTGGTAAGTTAGAAGGGACAGTGTTGGAGGACAACTCCAAGCAGGTCTTTTTAGTACAATTCGCGTGTCGCGTGGACATGTTCCAGTTTTCTTGAATGATGACGTAACAGTTTTATTTCTTATTTTATTTAAAGTTTGTAAAAATTCAAGATGTGTTTTGTTAGCCTCTTAAAGATTTCGGTGCACTATATTATTATGGCTACATCTCTACTATATCTAGTAGCCATAATAATAGATTCTCTATTTACAGGAAGAGTAAAGAAGATTGACTGTTTTCTCTTTGTTATAACAAGTTAATATTTTCTTATCCCGATCCGAAAGCTCGTTTGATCCACAATGTAGATGTCTTCAAGCAATATACCTTCAGTATCGTAATTAATTCCAACTCATTGAACCACCCTGATATCATCTATCACCTCTAGCTCTAAAGTCTTATGCTAGGTAGCTATTTCGAAAGAGCATCCCTTATTTTCGAAAATCCTCAGGGAAACCTTGTTGAAATTATTACAGGGTAATTGTGAATAGGGGAGTAAAACAGGGGTTATTTATGGGTTCTCTAAACTCAGTATAGCATGATCTACACTAAATTAGGCGTGGCAAATTTATTTGGTGTTTTTCACTAGCAGATGATTTTGTACACTCTGCTAAGTTGGTCCAAATCAGGCTTGGATTTTATCTCTATAAAACTGTCAAATTCTAATAAAAATCTAACAGTTAATCTCCTGTTAGTCTACCATCTTCTTCTTTAATTCCAGACACCTATCATGCTTGTTTTCAATAAATTTTGTGCGCTCTTGAACACCAACTGAATCACAGCCGAATAACGCTCAAATCCTCGATTTTTTTAATTCGAACGAGATTACCCTTTTATTCAATCAAGTCCAAATAATAAACATGCCCAAATGCTAGCTAGTTCTAGATAGCTCATATTATAATTATCAGAAGGTGACTTTATAAAGTTCTCAGCATTATCATTGTTATCTGAGAGCTACGTGAGCTCCCGCAAACCTCGAGCTTGTTTGGGTGTCATATTTTCGCGACGTAGTGAATACCCAACATGTCTTCGAGAAATTCCTGGTTGAGTTGCGATATTTGATAATTATCTTGATATGTTGTCTTCTTGAAAACACATGTCTCTATTCAAACGATAGACACGGGTGTAGAAAGCAGCGAATGATGATGAATTGTGAACAGAAGAATCGCGAGAATTAAATAAAATATTGAGAATAAACGTGACGTTCGTGTTAAAGATTGAGAAGTTGTTACAGAGGTTGTGTGTCGAGGAATTGTGGTGAGGTTATAAAATCTTTAGATTAGAGGAAGAGATGAGTGTTATGTTTAACTGCTTGATATTTCAGGCCAATATTTTATTCATCAACTAGCATGTAGGGATATAATCCCTGAAGCGAGGCACAGCCTCACTGTTCACAATCTACCCATGGACAACTGCATGGTACATAGTCATGTGACAGAAGGTACAGTTAGTCACATGACTATTTACTATAACACAAATTGCGAGCCATAATCCTCCGCTTCCCTTCTGGGCATTTTTTGCCCGTCAACTCACATCGTAATCAGTGAAGTTTCTAAATTTTCATCCATAAGTTTGAAGAAATCTGAAATTCCAACCTTCATAACTAAGATTGATTTTGTACTTGTTTTGTTTGTTAAAGTAAAAAGAGAGATAAAGTATGGGTCCTCAGATATCTCTTTTTACACCTGGCTTAAGTTTCTTGCAAATTCTCACGAAAAATTCATTAATTCTCAATATTCAGATTTGAAGCCCAACATGGCCTTTTATATAGTAATTAAAATGTTCAAAGTTCAAAGTGGCGATTCAGTCTTCAAATCTGAATTTAACTTATTTTTTCCATAGAAATAGATGCAGAACAGATAGAGTTAGAAGAAAAATAAAAAAAGGTGATTTTTTAACTCATTTAAAAGCCTGTAAATTTCTCTCATCAACATTTTTTCTCCTAAAACCCTCGATTTTGTAGTCAAAAACGATTGCGACAGCTTTTTCAATTTCAATTGATTTAATTGAGTATAAATTGATAAGAATATGGCGATTAATATCTGAACACGTTGTGAGCTTGTGGATTTTGGTGAAAAATTAGATTACCAATCGCGCGTAGAATTCAAATGAGAAAATTATCAAGTTGAGCAAGAAACTTTAGCAAGAGACTTAAGCAAAGTATCAAAAGAGATGTTGGAGGACCCATAGTGTAGACTTTGCAAAATTGGCTATTGTTGTGATGTGGCCATTATCTGCTGGGAAGCACCAATTTTAACTGATGACCATTAGTCGTGGATTAATTAAAGTGGGTGCCACCTTGGGGGGATGGTTAGTCCTTTCACTCCGATTTATTCCGGGGAGTCAGTCAGTCATCCATCAACCTGACTGACTGACTGTGCCTAACGATAGATAGATGACTCTCCAGCAATCAATGTATTTAATGAATCGATCAGTGACTAGTTTAGTCATGGGGATTTGTCTTAGGTTCGCACGCATTATTGAACAGAAAAAATCTGCTTTAACATATGATGACCTGGAAGCACGATTTTGAATGTTGGTGGGTTTTGAAACGGTGGATTTATATTATCATCGTTGCATGCGCGACTCTGAGGAGCTATTTAAAACTGATTCAGCGGGTCAAGCCGTATTACTCATCCCAAGCAAATGCAAGCCTTGCGCGTTCTTTAAATTAATCCTAATGGCATAAGAGCTAGACAAGACATGCGACGGTAATTCTCCTTTGCCACTTACTTTCCGTCTCCAGACCTCGACGTTTTGTTTGCATGGACAGGAAGACGGACGGCTGGCTGGCCTTTTCTCCAACCTCACCAGCATAACCAAGAAAGAGGAATGAGACAGATTGAGTGACTGCCTCATATAAATGCTCGCAAAGTTGGGATCCTGGAGGCAGATCATCGCTCTTCACAAAATACTGTAGCTATTTTTTCTCACGAATCATTTTCGGCAGGGTGGGAACCGAAGCTTTTAGCCCTTTTCTTCTTTTTGTTAAGCGAAGTGGATGCCGCCCCACCCCTGGATGAGAGAGAATGAGACGCCCCTATAATGTAATGCACTGTGAGTAAAATGCAAACTCCCTATCGCCCCCCGTTGGTCCTCCCTTCATGCATACTGTGTGCATAGTTCATAGTTAGCACACAGCAACTGAGATATATGGGACCCGGTAATTCCGGAGTGTGGGAAAAGCCGAGATGAGGGAGGGGGGAGAGGTTAAGAGAGGCAAACCTCGTTGAATGGCTTACGCCTGACTTACTGACCAACCGACTTAGTCATGAAATAAATCAGTTGCCCTCCAGCTCAATCTAATATTTTTGAGCCAATTAATACACTTTTCATAACTTTAGGCAACTGCAGTCATCCATGAATCATTCATTAGTTGGCCCTCCCTCTGAAATGCCGTTTCCTCGTTAATTTGACTTTTGAAACATTTCACCTGCCTTACATCTTACATACTAACTGGTGGGCAGTCGGACACAACATTTCATTTACCCTGTGATTTTTTCATCACGTGTTTGATGGAATATCGTTAGAATATGGTTCAGCATAAATAAGCATAAGCGTACAATATCGAGCCCTATCTTTTCTGTTGCTACAATTTCTTCTCATTCATGATCACGTGCTAGCTGCCTGTCCTGATCGGGCTCCACGTTTCAGCCCCACGCATAGGACTTACATATGTACACCGCGCTATTACACTGTTAGTGGCGCTAAGCGAGAAAATAATAGTAATTAGAGCGGGGACTCCTTGTTCCTAATCAGGCTTCAATGCTTTTGCTTTGTTGGCCATATATGTCCAACCCCTCGTTTCGCTCTATCAACATCTTTCACCACCACCTGGAACAATAATTATCTTCACCACCTCTTAAACCACCACCATTTCCCCCCATCTTCAAGATTTAGGTCTCCTGCCCGTGGGGGCTACTACTTCACACACTTTCTCATCCTCCACAAAAATCCTCCACAAAAAATACGCCATTCTAATCGTTGCTCGCTTTCTCTGGTTTGGTGAGGGTTCAATAATTCAGCTACAATTGAGTTGTTCGAAGTCAGCTACCTGTTTATTATCAACTGGCAAATATCTTATTATCTAAAAATTTGTACGTTCTGAATCCATAATTTGATACATTTAATCTTGAGATCCTAAGGGATTCTACAACCATAACACCTAACATTTTAAACAATTCATTTATCATCATTCAATTATAAATACTTTTTATCAAATATCGAAGTAATTATTTCACTTACATATTCTGTGTACCAGGCTCATAATCAAACTTTACACCCACGAATTTAATTAAATAAAATCCGAAAAAATGTCTACTGCTACTACGATGGTTAGTTTATACACCCTATTCATTTACCTAATTCAGTATTTGAGCTTGATTCAAATATCTATACCTTCCATATTTTGATGCCCAATATTGCATTATGAGCAAAAAGATTTATACAGATCTCTAAAAACTCATTCATGTAACTAAATGTTTTTAATTACAAATAACCACTAATCTAGAACTTTCTCCAAAAATCGGTTTGTCAAAAGCTTCTTTACTAATTCAACTATTAGGACCTTCGGGTAGGTAATAAGTATCGAATCGGAAGGAAGATTGGGAGTGGCTCCTTTGGCGATATTTATTTAGGAACCAACATTATTTCTGGCGAAGAGATTGCCATCAAGCTTGAATCCGTCAAAGCAAAGCATCCCCAGCTTGAATATGAGGCTCGTGTTTATAAATCATTAGCAGGAGGTGTTGGTATACCGTTCGTTCGATGGTTTGGAACCGAGTGTGACTATAATGCAATGGTCCTCGATCTTCTGGGTCCTAGTCTAGAAGATCTTTTCAATTTTTGCAATCGAAAATTCACTCTTAAAACCGTTCTCCTCCTGGCCGATCAACTTATTTCTCGAATCGAATATATTCACGCTAAATCCTTCATTCACCGAGACATTAAACCTGACAATTTCTTGATGGGCATTGGAAAACGTGGCAACCAAGTTAACGTTATTGACTTTGGTCTTGCCAAAAAATATCGTGATCCTAAGTCACATTTCCATATTCCTTACAGGGAGAACAAAAATCTAACAGGAACTGCACGTTATGCCTCAATTAATACTCATTTAGGAGTTGGTAAGAGATGAGATATTAGTTTATAGTTTCGAAGCTAATCAAGTTTTAGAACAATCTCGAAGAGATGATATGGAGTCTCTTGGATACGTTATGCTTTATTTTTGCCGAGGGTCCCTCCCATGGCAAGGACTTAAGGCAGCAACTAAAAAACAAAAATATGACCGCATCATGGAAAGAAAGATGACTACGCCTGTTGAGAGTCTTTGCCGTGGCTTTCCTGCCGAGTTTACAGTTTATTTAAACTACGCCCGCTCTCTACGATTTGATGATAAGCCAGACTACTCATATCTCCGAAAAATCTTCCGAGACCTCTTTGTTCGTGAAGGCTTTCAATATGACTACGTATTTGACTGGACGGTGTACAAATACCAAAAAAATCAACAAGCTGCAAGTAATCAGCAAGCCCATGAAGAAGAGGAAAAACCAGGACGTAGTCGAGGCGTCAATGCACCCAGTAACTTGACTTCGTTAAAGTTACCCAAGGCTAATCCTAACATGGGAAACCCAAAACCACCATATGTGTATCAAACTGTTTCACAAATGCAACGTCAATATTATGGAGGAATGGACGAGACTCGTGATGCTAAAAAGATGACTGGCAATAACGCTGATAAAAATAGGACGTAAGTATTTCATTTAATTTCAGTTAATATTATTCCAAAATGTACAGAATTATATGGGGTTTGAACGATTTCAGTTTTTTTTTTTGCAGTGGCGTACGTCTTGTTTGGGTTTAGCCCTTTATAATTTTTAAATCAATGCATCACGGGCTATGTCAGTTACAATTATGTCTGGTTTTTAGAATTTATCCTTAAGTAAGATTAAAAATCAACTGTAATTGATACAGTTCTAGCCAACTCTCGGAATTTGAATAGTTTTTTCACTTCTTTTCTTCATGTTCTAGTTAAAATGGAATAATCTGATTGTACTTTGTTACCAGGTTTGCCCCCGGATAAATACTTTAATTCTTTCTTCGATGCTACTGGGCATTTTTTTAACAAAACTAAGCATGGTATTCATATGTCATAGTATAATTAATCAGTGTGTGTAAAGAAACAATAGCAAATTAATTCCATAGCAAGTTTTACAAATTACGTAGTTACAAGCACTGTGCAATGATCAATGAGTGAAATACTATTTTATAATTTTTTGATGTATTTTAAGTAAGTATTTGTGTTATCTTGTTTTAATTTGGCCTCAGGATTGTCGTAATGAATTGCAGTATCTTACGTCTAGGTAGTTAAAACTTCAGTAACAATTTTATGCAAAGCAGTCTTTTGTGGTCTCTAGAATCTAGGTGCTACTCTATGTTTGGGAGAATGGGAGCAAAGCGTAACTCTATATGATCTCTATAAACTGCCGTAATCTTTTGTGGCTGTAATTCAGATTAGGATACTCTTTGACCTCAGCTACATCTGTAACAGTGTATACCTGCTGTCGTATACTACTCTATCACTGCTCGTTGTGAATTTGCTTTCTTACAACTTACATGCATCTAGATGTTGCCGCTCGAAGACACCAGACACCTAAATTGATGTCATTCACGTGATTAGAAATATCTAAAATTCATAGTTACTAAAGTAAACGATCCATGAACGCTTCCAATCAGAGTGGAGTCTCAGTGGCCGAATGTTTAAATGCGATTCAGGAGAGCCTTTCGTCGAGTGCGGCACTTAAGTATTATTCGGGTTTGGTCAAGGATATATCGAAAATTACGATGGGCCAAGATTCCAGAGAAACATGTCAAAATCGACGATGAAGAGAATTTGTTCAATAAAAGTCGTACATCAGGACTACGAATCTTTATCCCAATCATGATTAGATTTCTTTTCTTGCTTTTCAGTTTGTTTGTTCTAGTCATGTTTATGGCTTACATTATTTATAAACCACCAAAAGTACTGATAGAATATTTCCAACGGAAATATCCCGAAGTTGTATTTCATTTACCTCTTCCCCCGTCAAAGAGATTTATCGCTCTTACGCTGGATGATGCACCATCTTCCGAGACGCCTAGGATTCTAGATCTCTTAAATATTTACAAAGTAAAAGTCACGTTTTTTGTCATCGGGAAGCAAATCTCTGATTATCCGGAGATTTTGAACAGAATATCTAATGAAGGACATGAAATTGGAATCCATGGATGGGCGGATGAGCCAAGTTACAAATTGCCACTAGTTGAACTCCAGCGGCAAATTATAAATATAGAGACGATGCTTCCCCGGGATCCAGATAGAGTCAAGTGGTTTCGCCCTGGATCTGGCTGGTTTACAAGATCTATGATTGAGATGCTCAGATCAATAAACTACAAAGTCGCCTTGGGAAGTGTTTATCCACATGATCCACAAATCAAAAACCCACGAATAAACGCGGCTCACGTGTTGAGCATGGTCACACCTGGTGCGGTCATAATCATGCATGATCGAAGAACTTACTCTTATAGACAGTTAGAGCTTGTGCTGCAGGGACTCACGGCAGATGGTTGGGGAGTTCTAACACTTGGCAATCTACAGAAATTAAAAATGAGTATTGAGGAAGAGAACTTAACATAAAAGTCCGGTTGGATACTTTGAAGGGAAATGTACTTGATCTTAGACTCGAGTCAGAGAGTGCTTGATGTTTGTACAAATTCAAAATGCAAGAATTATCCCACCTCTTTTAAAGGACTTGGAATTATAATCGCAAGAGCCCCTGTACATCTTAAAGAGGAAGTCTGGAATCCTGTGACTTCAAATACTTGGGTTATAGTAATAGCTGTAAACTGCTCATGTCGTTGTGGTTAGAAGCGACCTTTCGGGAAATAACTCAACTCTTCCTCGCTTCCGGTTATCTAATTCTGTAAATATCCAGCCATCTATTATCTTGTCTCATGCGGTGTGAACTGTAGGTGAAAACATAAACCTAATTAAGTATTTGAGATTGATTCAACTATCTGTACAAGTATGGCTAGCCAACCAACTAGCTTGCATGTATGCATGTTTCTTGAGGCCCTGTGGATTCCAAATACTTTTAGTGTGGTCTCTAGTCATACTTCCACTAAATCCAACACCAATTTTTATTACGAATAAGAAATCAATTTCTAGGGGCTTTAGAATATCAAAACTCAAGATGAAATTTGTAGTCGTGTAAAAAAAGATGCTACAAGAGAGTGTAAATATAGCTTTTTTTTTTTAAAATGTTCTTATGGAGTCTAAGACTATCAAGGACAAAAGATCATAAATATGTGCTTTACATTAATTGGACACTCACACTCACAAACAGCATTTGTAAATTCCACTACGAGAAATGAAGTTAACTCCTGTAATTTCTCTTCCGTGAATATCCATCAAAGGAAAAATTCTCAAAAGACCTTTGGTTGTTCATGTGTACCTCCATCAACATATACATTTCACTCTTTAAGATAGGGTCTACAGGATTCGAACCAGTGATCTTCCGTCTCAAGTAAGGTAGGTGTCAAGGCTACCCAGACTTTACTTTGAAGAATAGCTCGGATGGCATACCGCCACACCATCCGATCCTGTGGATAGATTCAATGTAGGTAGTAAATGCTAATCTTTTCTTGGAGGCTTGGCTAGTGACATAGTATATAGCTTTTGAGGTTTGGAGTTACTTGATTTGATACCAAGTACAAAATCTGACAATGACGGAAAATTGATAATGCGTTGAACAAGATTTTAGCTAGTTAGGTAGATCACTAAGGTAAGGTCCTCATTGTAAGGATATCATGGTTATAGCGATGTATTAAAGCAGGGTCTTGGCACTGCACTAAGGATATGATAAACATTGTGATATGTCTCGCAACATCTCACATTACATCTAATGAATGATTAAGTTCATACATCTACATACCATCACTGGATTAATTGAGTCACAACCGTGTATTTAATTCATGTCGAAGATCAAACTCATGCAAAAGAAACCAACAAAAAAATACATATCAAAAACAGTCGCATTTGAGCTAGAACCCTTCCTTTTATATCGACTCTAAATGAAGGTTCTTGGTAACCCGAATCTGACAAATAATGAGTTCATACGATTCTCCAGATATCTCTGAACTTGATGAATTTGATGAACTTAATAAACTTCATGATCTTTCAGAACCTAGGCGATTTATTCCTCAGGGTTTAAAAAATTTGGCTAAATATGTAATACAAGGCCGCCCCAAACAATTCGTTGTTATGACGGGCGCAGGAATATCAACTTCAGCCGGTATACCTGATTTTAGATCACCTGACACTGGCCTCTACGCAAATCTGGCGCGTCTTGATTTACCGCATCCAGAGGCAGTCTTTGATATCAGTTACTTTAGAAGTAATCCAATACCGTTTTATGCCCTGGCTAAAGAATTACACTTAGAAAAATGCAATCCCACAATCTCCCATGCTTTTATCACTCTACTTAACAAGAAAAAATTATTGAGTATGCTTTATACTCAAAATATAGATGGATTAGAGAGAAAAGCTGGTTTACCCGAGGACAAAGTTGTCGAAGCTCATGGAAGTTTTGCGTCACAAAGCTGTATTGACTGCAAGACACAGTTTCCCAATGACTTAATGAAAATTGCCATCGAAACTGGTGATGTTCCATACTGTCTAGTTCCACAGTGCAACGGTTTAGTTAAACCTGATATTGTATTTTTTGGTGAACCACTACCAGAGTCATTCTTACTTAGTCGTTCCTTAATCAGACAGGCAGACTTAGTACTGGTAATGGGAACTAGCCTTACTGTTTACCCTTTTGCAAGCCTTCCCGGTGAAGCAGAAATTGGTATTCCCAGACTCCTCGTGAACAATGAAATTGCGGGAGATTTCGGTAGTAGACCCGAAGACATAATAGTCCTAGGAGATTGTGATGAAGGAATACTTAAATTTGCCGAAGCTCTTGGATGGAGGGTAGACTTAGAACAACTTTGGCTTGAAATTAATCAGAAATATCATGTCAAGGAGGCCGCAAACTTGTCGCAAGAACACATTGAATTGACAAAAGATGAGAAGTTAGAATCTGATCTTCTGAAACTCACAGTGGAAGTTGACAACTCGTTGAAAGTATCCAAAGAATTTATAGATAAAATCACAAAGCAATTGTAGATATCAATAGAAAGTACCATTCAGCGATGATGCTTAATACTCAAGAATTTTATGCGTCTGGCTGGCTGGCTGGCGCCTTTCAGCAATTGAAAGGAAAAAAAATCATTCTGACTAATGCTAATATATATTTAAATGTATATTATCAGTGAGTCGAGAGAGGACATTAAGAACTGTACATCTCCTATAAAAAAAAAGATTTTAAAATCCCAGTTCAAAAGATTCGTAGGTTGAAGTTGTATTCTTATAGAATCATCTTCTGCCGCCTTGCCTAGAGGACCATTCATTACCTTGACTAGGGGGTACTTTGCAATAATTACTGTCTTTCTGAGAAAAGAAAAATCCTTGATAAGTATCTGAATTAAAATTAGGAAGTTGTTAAATCCATAGCCATCTTTCGTTATTTCCTCACCCCCCCATGTTGAATCATAGAGGTCCCGGAGACCGCAGCTGGATATCGAGAAGCGATGAAAAAGATTTGTGTCACTAGAAATTACGGACTTTAGTATCTAGATGATCTTAATTTTATGACAAAATATAAATGTAAAAGTTTGATGCCTTATCGTTATTACTCAAAAATTCCCTTTTTATATAACATAATTCTGGTCTGGGGAATATCCTTTGCACAATAGTAATTTGTTACGATGAAATATATGAATTATTAGCACTTCTATCAAATATTGCGAGAGCAATATCTATCTCGTCCTGAGCAGCGCCCCTACTCGCCATATTCGCTATCAAATCCAACCTTTTTTCTCTAATAGTTAAGTCTGAGTTTAATCGTGCTCTTTTCCCCTCTTGTTCCGTCATGAAAATTTCATACCTCCTTTTAGCCTTATACTCTAATTCAATTTTTTTCCTCTCCCATTTCAGTTTTTTTCTTGAAATCAAGACTAGATCCGAATCAAAACGCTGTGAGCGACTTTGGGATCTCACTCCCCCTTGTCTAACCCGAGCTTCAAGATTCAAAGAACGCGGCTGAGAAGAGGAAAGAGAAGAAGAAAAGGAAGTAAAGGGTGGAGAGGAAGGAGTTGGACAGGAAGGAGAAGAAGGTACAGGGAGTTCAGAATCTAGTTCTGAGTCAGAAGTTTCCATTAACTGGTCATCTAGTTCCCTTCCGGCATCCGTGCTTTTTTCAGCGTAATCTACCGTAAATGGTGGATTCAAATTTGCTTTATTACCGAAAATTCCATCCATTCTCTCAAAGAACGGACATTTCCGCTCTAATAGCTCCCGCAGATCCCCATCTAACTGGTCATTGAACAAAAATCCACCTCCGGTTTGCTTGATAAGCCATGCCCTTACTTTTTGATAGGTCTGGCGGAAGTTGAGTAATCGAAATTGAATTAGTCGACCGTTCATAATTAGCCGATTATTCGACTTCTCATTTAGTATTGCAGCTAATTCGTTCATCTTTGAAAGTCTTGAGGCACATTTGCCACCAACTTTGGCATTCAGACCAGTTCCAAACATTGCATTAAAATTGTCCTCCTCCTCCAACCAGTCGAGGATTCTTTCATAATCTTCTTTGAGGAATATTGCTGATCTGCCTGCAATTTTATTAGTCAAACAGAGGTTATCTTGTGAATGTAAGTTCCATAGCATGCAATGCTCACTTACTCTGGGTTGTAGCTGATCCTTCACGTTCAATATTCAAGTTTGAGGAAGACATAATTTGGATTTTGAATTTAATTTAAATCGGTGACAAGTTACAGAATATGTTGAAGTGATCAAGAATGTTAAAATAGCTAATATCTTGTCTCATTAAGAGGGAATTTGTACCACATCAAAATATTCAATGATACTACGCACTAAATTCATGCTGAAAGTTAATGCCCTCTCTTTCCGCTTTTGATCGACAAAGATATCTCGGAACCAACGATTCTGTTGGTCATGTGTCTTACTGGCTTTCAAAATCACTAACCATTTAAGAGATTTCACCCAGTTACAAATACACACTTTTTACAATATTTTCGTATCGCTGCTATCTTGTGCCGATGCCCCCACTCCTGCACCGTCAAATCCGGAATACGGAAAACGAAAAAGTTTGTAAGTCAAGGCAATTTGGAACTTACGGGGCTGGGAAAAAGCCATAATTAATTCGTCACCAGGTTACCAGCATGAGATATATAGTTACAGGTATGTGAGAATGAACTCAAGGCCTCTGCTAGCTAATTCAATATTCTGGGTTTCTTAAAGTGATCTCGAAATCAATCATCGCATGCGATTATATTTCATATCTCAATTCCTGAACAGTGACCAGCCTCCATATTTTCATTTACAGCCATGTTAGATTCTCTCGCTGCCGATCTTATTTTCACGTAAAACTTTTCTCCAGAAATCAAGATGTCGATTTTGGACAATATCTTTAAAACATAAACAAAGGACTCTTCACACAGAGAGATATGTTTAAATCGCTATTCAAATATGAATATTGTTATTTTAGTAACCAATAATTAAATATCATAAACATTTAATTTGCCAGCAATTTTGAACTGAACTAATGCTGCACTGAGCTATGGTTAAATTGGGAAGAGTGTGAAGGGTTGATTATTAAAAGAGCGGCATTAGGCACATTCAAACTTGGGATTTGATTTTCATACAATTTTGTGTCGAGCAGGAATTAAACGAGATTCCTGCAAGTTGATGTCACCACGCATTTTATGAAATTCGACGTGGATAATGCACCATAAATTTTAGCGTCGTTCAGAAGTATTAAGCACAGTGATATGACAGTAAATCGAAGTTCCTTCCTTCTGTATCTTACTTGATACTCATCATGACGGTATTAATTTTTCTTTATCCCGTCAGCAAGAGCATTGGTTTCCGATATTACATAAATAAACATCGATGAACGATGCACTACATTTTCGATAGAGAAAATGTGAATTTGCTCAAGATTTCAAAAAAAAAAATAATACATACTTTCGCCTGTCTACATATTGAAATCACACATCTAGTGCTTGAATCCGATTCCCTTTAATACGTGAGTAACTCTTACAGATTCTGTTGCATTCTTTGCTTTTCAATCAAATAACTAATCATAGTTGAGTAGAAATTATCTAAATCACAAATTATGTCTCAATAAAGCCAAAAAAAATATGTTAGATGTCGGCTGACGCGCAGGACGCTTCAAAAGTGTATTCAACTCTATCGAAATGACTCGAGTCTGTCTTGTCCTCAGATGAAGAGGACAATGTTTACAAAATTGCTGGCAGACAGATACATTCGGCCATTGCAGAAATTAAATCACGAAGGTATACTATACCACGTTTAAAGATTGTGAGGTCTGTGGACTTTGTTGAGAATTTTTTTATGGATCAACAAGAAAATGAACTTCGTATGGCAGTAAGAACTAGCAAGACAGGATTGATCAATTTATGGAACGAAATCAAGAGCAATCCTGTCTTCCAAAATAATTGAGTCTGTCGGCAAAGGCATTCTCTTCTCCAGCTTGCAGTAGCACTGGAACAGTTCGGGTTCTACGGGAATGGGGCTAGTCTCGGCCGGATCGCCCGAACCTACGGTATTAGTAAAGGCACCGCAACTGTCTATACTAAGCATGTCATCACTGCAGTACAGGAACTCAGGGATAAGTCTCTCATTTGGCCAGATGCCAATAGAAGAAGGCAGATTTCTGTGGTAATGGCGCAGGAGGGCTTCGATGGGTGTGTAGGTTTTGTGGATGGGACCACTATTTCGCTCTTTTAAAGGCCAGGAATAGATGGGGAGGTGTACTGGGATCGTAAATCTCAGCACCCGTTGAATACGCAGGTCGTGTGCGACTGTGACAAGAGAATAATCTTGTCATACTCAGGGTGCCCAGTGTTAATGGCAGACGCTACCGTGTTTCGTAAGACGACTGTTTCGCAGGTGCCAGCTAATCATTTTCATGATGGAGAATATTTAATTGGAGGTAAGAGGGAGTCTTCTGTGTCAGTAACAAACAGACAACTTACTTACATTATATATTTAACAGACGCAGCATATGGACTGAGTAACAACCTGATAACTCCCTATAAAAGTCCCGCTACAAATCTTCAGGATAACGTGGATTTCAACACGTTTCTAGTCCAATCACGTGTTCTTAATGAGCACACGATTGGTATTTTGAAGAATAGATGGGCATCACTGAAAGAATTGCGGATTGCAATCAACAGTCGCGAAGATGCGAAACATACCGTGGGGTGGATATCAGCTTGTTGTATCCTCCACAAAACGTTAGCGGATCTTGGTAAGTAACTTTTCAACAAGACGAATGTTGCTGATCTATTCCACAGGAGACAGCTGGAGAGATTGGAACCCAAATACTGGGAGTGATGACTGACAGATGGATTTTTCCGTGTGTGCAAGCGCTTTAGATTTCCGAGAAAGAATAAAAGAAAATGTTTTGCGAATCAATTCACGAAGGTGATCACAATTTATTTTTAAAAATTAGATACAAAACAATTAAAACCCATGACGGAAACCAACCTGGTTAATATAAATTCAATGATTAAAGTATATGAAGAGAGAATATACTATGTACAAAGGATATCTACTTATATCTTCTTCCCTCTTCTTTGCGATCTTCAAGAAATCTCTATTCCTTGTAACGAATATAGATTTAGATAACGAAAGAAACAATGTTGTTAGAACTATTGCCAATATTATCATCAATAGCCTGCCGATCAATATAACCTCGCTTAATGTTCGCTTAGGTGATCACCTAAGCTAGGGAACGGTCAAACCGTAACAAAACCTAACTCTAACTCCAAAAAGTGAAACTAAAATAATCAGTAAGTAAGGAATAATACAGTAAAATAATGTAATACTTACATTGTCAACTATATTTATCGATTATTTTCATTCGCTCATCAATTTCTTCAATGCTTGCACTTTGCCCTTTAATACCACAATTGTAGCAGATTGTATCCGCAGTTGCTGCATTTACAGTTGGAATTGGATCGGTGTTATTGGATACTGATGATGTAAGTACATCATTAATTATATCTGAAGTATTTGGTCTAAGCGGATCGATAAACTGTTGTTTGGAGACAGTATCTTGTGGGCGTGATGCTAGCTGTGTGTAAATGAGAGATTGTTTCTCAGCATACACCACAGCAAGTTCTAACGCCCTGTATACCGGATAAAAATTGTCATCCCTTTTCAAATCCTCAGCTATCTGAGTTACGTGAGTATTCAGTGTAAATCATATGGTATTTGCAGCTTCTGAGCTTTGACGATCTATTGTTGGTAGCCTGCCATAAGCTTTAACCATTCGTTTGAGGAAATCTAAAGTTTTCTCATCTTTTGATGGTCCCGAGCGAAATC
>PEDP01000759.1:0-18003 GCA_002918395.1 Erysiphe pulchra | reverse complement strand
GAATCCGACCCCTTACTAAGAGCCAAAGTTGAGGAGTAGAGAAAAAACTGGAAGCCCAAGAAAGATTTACAATTAACAAATTCGTTCTCCAATAAAAGATCAGACTTGCCAACAGTCGTTGCTATGGCTGCAGTAAGTAGGATGAGCGCATTCACAGTCACTCAGCAAAAAGAATTTCTAAATATATCAAAAAGTTCTCTAGATTTAATAAAAACGTCAAATCTTCCTTCAGAATCCTCTTTTCAGCTTTCTGAGTCTGTAGCAAAACCAGTATACGACCTCCAGGATAGTTGGATTCTGGATTCAGGAGCGACACTTCATATCTGTAATGATAAAGACAAGCTCCAGGATTTTGTACCTAGCTCATCTGACGTTTTATGGGCAGGAAATACTTTGATCCCGATCAACGGGTATGGCTCGACCACAGTCAAAGTCAGTAGTCCAAAGTATGAAAATGGTCGTCCTCTTAAATTAGTAAATGTAGCTTGTGTTCCAAGTTTACACACAAATGTTGTCAGTCTTCGTCTTTTGATTATTGCAGGTGTACATTGGGATACCAAAGATGCGATGCTCACATATAGCGGTAAACATTATGCAGATACGCCAAGAGCAATTCTTGTATCCCAGAATGACGATGTGGAAAGACCCAATGATGGGAGAGTTGAAATCAGAAACACGCTTGCATGAGATTATTTAATCTCTTGATGAAGCGAAAACGGAAGAGTCCACTGAGACAAAAACTGACTATACTATTGAAATTTATTTTTGACAACATATCACGAGGCAGAGACTAACAGCAGCCGGAATATCAAAGCTACAGCTCGAAATGCCCATCATGCTGCTTGGTGGGAACTATTAATTCAAGCTTGGCATTTGCAATAAATCCAGCTGATATTACACGTCTCTTGTAGAGTCGAGCTATCAAAGGGTGGGGGGCGAATGAAATTCCCAAGGAGTTCCTCGTTTCGCCGGGCACTGAATATTTATATTATTTCACGTACCTTTAGGATGTTCCCTTTAATATGGTGAGAGAAATTTTTGAGAAAAATGAAAAGAAAAAGTAAATTTGATAGACCAAGACTGTGTCGGTTACAGCGAACAAACAATTTAGCCTAGAAACTACCACACTTGTTACTTATTGGAGGGGGACTGCAGCTGCTCGTCGAAAAAGAGTACGGGAGGAATGGCTGAGGTTTTCTCCTTAGGTTTCCCCTCAGTCTGTGGCCTTTTGGGTCATAGTGAATACGTTCCTACCCATTCGACCTGATGTAACTAGCATCTGGATGGTGTTTTGGGAGAAATTAGGTACCGGGTGGGCATTGCTGTAGTTTGGAGGACCAAGTATTCTAGATGTCTTCCATACGTGTCATGTACAATGTACGCTGCTAGAGCCGACACGATAAAATATAAACTAAACTAAATCACAATTGTTAGGGTTACCTACCCTATATGATCACTTCACCTTTTTATATCTATTTTCCTTTCTCTCTCTCTCTCTCTCTTGGAGCCTGTCTTAACCGATATCTTCTTATATTCATATCTATGACCAAAGGTTGGAAATTCTACCAGTGAAGATATTCGTCCTTCTTGCACAATCTAGCTTCAAACGGCTTCGACGCCTGGAAAATTAGCATCTACAGGAAAGAAAAATCGGTAATAGAGTTAGTTTCTGTGAGGGCGATGGTCTGCGATGTGTACCTTGGATAAAATTGTTCTCTATGTAAATTCCTCAATCTTAGATCCCTCGAGTGTTTTTCCTTCTGGAGTAAAAAGATAATTAATACATTTAATCAAAAAATTGAGGTGAGAAAAAAAAAAAAAAAAAAAAAAAAAAAAACTGGGTTAGAATGGTCTGATAATGTCTGAACTTTGATTTATGTCTGAACTATCCTATTAGTATCACCATCTAGGAGAGATGCACCTTGTGCCCGACGAGCTGGCCAGATTCTAGTCAAACTGTAATTTTATCTCAGCTTTACTCATAACTTTGTCTCAGCTAAGATTGTAATTAAATTACTAAGATAGACGACGTTCTGTACAGTCGCAATAAATCGTGTCTAAGATGACGAGCATACCCACACGGGAGGGGTGGCATTCTACCCTAAGTGATGCACGAAAAATGATTTTAGAGAGGATCATTATGAATGTGGCATTTGAAATTCAAATATTTTCTATATTCATTGTTTTTTCATAATTTTGCGATCAAGTCCAGGGATCGCTACTAGAGTTCGTTGGGCATATTCCTCATATTCCTTTCCAAAGAACTCAACTAAAAGCGATTCTTCACCTTGAATCCTAATCTTAAAGAACCAAAACAACACGAAACTATAACCCACTAAGCAGATTGTATTGCCACACACTAGCTGGGTGCCAATACCCCACCAGAAGAAGCCAAAGTAGCTTGGATGGCGTAAGACACTGTAAATACCATGCTTAACAAGAACATGTGATTTGGATTTTTCATAAGCAACTAAGTGAGAGAAGGAAGGACCTGCAGTGAGAATAGCTAATGCCCTCGTAACTTGACCAATAATGACCAAAAAAATTCCCAAGAAGAGCAAAGACGTCTGAACCCATTTTTGAGGAAAAATTATTTTGCGAGGGAAGAAAAAAAAAGACAGCATCATTTCGAGGAGCGCGCATGAATGTGCAATGTTATAGGCTGCACCATTACTTGTAAGAAGGAACGAAGAGATTTTAGCTTTTGAAGGATTGGCTCGCGCAGTGGTCCAATATTCAAGAAAGTGGAAGAGACATAATGTAGAAATGAAGAAAGGTGCGCGCCAAATTGATATTGCCATAAAAGCGAGGGCGAAACTGGCGGATAGACACAATGATAAAGTGAGTCCCAGTAAGAAGCTGCGCATTGCAACACCAGAAAGTGAACGGGGTTGACCTGGTGCAAATTGCAAGACATGGATAGCTGCCGGCGCATGAATTTCTTCATCATTCGGGGTTAAAGGACCTGAAGAAGAATCAGAATCAAAAATTTTGGTGTTTTTAATGTTGTTCGTATTACTATTATAATGTCCGAGCCCACCGCGGGTAATGATACTCGCGACGTCACCAAATCGTGTTGATGCATCATTTGGATCAATCCTCCTTTCTTGTCTAACAACCACTGGTTTAACGACCGGTGAAGCTGCTGGCTCTTTTTTCCTGGAGGTCATTTGTGAAATTTGATTAATTATTAAGGAATTAGAAGAAAAAGTAAGAATAATGACTTATTGAATCTTTATTCTTTGAAATATATAAAAGTCCAAAACCCGTGATTGGTAAAGTAAGGCTTCAGAACAAGGGAGGGCTCCTTTCTTGACTTTGAATCCGAGGTAAAATCCAAAAGATACTTGTGGGTCGAGTCATTGATTGTGTAGACTCATAGGGGGACTCTCTTTTATTCCCAGGGGAAAAACTCATTTATATTGCAGAAGAAAGGGAGATAAGAGAAATTGACGTTTGTTGTTGGTTGGGGCTCTTTTTATTTAGGAATTCACATTTAATTTGCTTAACCCGCATATGCTTCCTCCCGGGGACGATGGCAAAAACCTTTCAAACCTCGTTCGTTTACGTTTGTTAACAAAACACTGTCGCTGTAAATATTTCTTACAACACCATAGTTTTGTGGCTACATACACGATTGAAGATTATAATATATCCCGTACATACAAAAAAAATTGGAAAAAAAAAAACGGGCGGGTGTTCGCAAATTCTAAAATTTACTCGGTAATTAATTATCAGCAAATGTGATTTTCCTTGAAGCGCAATAGGCCCCCCCTGCCTCAAGACGCGAAGAAGCTTCGGCGTCAAATACACGTCAAAATGAGAGGCGGATTTTAATAAGACGATGTTAAGAGTCGTACGCCACTAGCTTCTTTCGGTAATTTGCTCCCCTCTATAGCCCCTGTAAAATAATTAAGCCAATTAGATAGCCAGAAACCCTAGCAATTAATTACCCGTGGGGGGGAAATGCATAAGTAAGGGACCATGCACCGATTTTTTCGTTTTTTGTTTTTTTTTTTTTTCAATTTTCAGTTCTGTTAATCTTCTTCTTCTGCAGCTGCTTACTACGTTCACGACTTGTAATTTACTAGATACTTACCTTCAGTGAAATATAGTATCTAGTTAGTTGCCTAGGTGACAAGAACATAATTTCAAGCTACTTACTGGTCACGTCTGTAAATGGCAAATACATCAATCACTATGTGTTTCAATTTCGTACAAATTCTCTTCCTTTAGATGATCTAAATCTCTTGAATCTTTCATCTTCCCGTTTGGAAATCCCTAATTACTGTTGTGAATTTTAATTAAATTCTTTCATCCTCATTGTAACCCTGTTTTCAATAGGTGTTTGTGTCTGGTGATTTCTTGTTTACGGACGACTACCATATGGCCACGGTAGAAAATGTTGGAGACAACTCTCGCTTCAGGGATATGACCCTGCTAGCATCGAGCTTGCAAAGTTCCAAAAACATTTGACGCCTGGATAATGAGGTCAAATTATGCACAATTCATTTTCCATCGATTTCACAAATCATCGTCGCCCGTCTGCTCAATTATATTCACCTTCACCATAATTAGTAGCTTTGCGTTGTCACTACCATATCTTTCATACTTACACAGTAAATAATTTACAATCATCGAGTAACTACTTTTATATTCATTTATCAAATCTTACGTATTTATTATCAAGGCCGAGCTTTTAGCAGACCGAGATTACATTTCGGAACTGATTATTTGCTCAGATGAATTCTTCTCAGATCTCATCTTCCACAGCTCAAAAGAAGCATTTGTCTAGAGACCAGTCTCTTTTACTGAGCTCATGACTTAAAAATCTTGAATCAGTACTGATGGTCTCCATGCAGCCCGGGCTCTCCATGATGCAGGACAATGCTCCTCCTCACTCGGCGGCTAAGACGATGGAAGAGCTGGGAGAGAGAGGGCCATTACGCCTATTTCTTGATCTCCTAACTCCCCAGACCTTAATCCGATAGAGGCTGTTTGGGACAGTATGAAAGACTACATTCAGTTTAACCATCTAAGTCTGGGCGGCGGAAAAAAAAACGATGTCAAGTTAAACTTCGAGTAGTTGTGAAGGAAGCGTGGGACTCTGCGCCCTTTGAATACATTGTCAAACTCATTGAGAGCATGCCGGCTAGATATCAGGCGGCTATAGCTGCTGATGGGGGCCGAAATAGTACTGAGGACTGAAGTTATTATCTGCTGTAAATCTTATGATCGCATAAATATTTATGCAGTAAATCATATATAAATTAGGCTTAGTTTAGAAGGATTGACCCACCTACATTTACTCTGTCGGATGAATTCACCAGAAATTTCATAAATACGGGGGATAAACTTATTTGGTGGTAAATCATGCTTTATTAGGCTTAGTCTATCTCGCTTAAACCCCTACTAGGGGCTCCACCTACATTTTCTACCGCGGCCATAGGGTAAAGATTTATCGCTTAGGTTTTAGAAGAACTGAGGGTGAGTATAGTGAAATTTTTGTATTGCCTTGCAGTTTTGAGAATCGGTGCATGGAGTTGCATTATACTTAATCCTTGGTGAAGACTTCAAATTTATTAGTCAGCAAATTATGAGGCGTAACCTCAAGTTCTGCACCACAATACTGTTCTCCTGGAATGTAAGTTATTTTGTTACTCAATATCTTAAGTCAAGAAAGCACTAAGATAATTATTCACTACTCGTAAAAATTGTATTAGAGTTATCTTTATGAAGAAATCATTTTTCAAAAATCCTTTCTAGAACCTCCAGCCAACCTTTATATCTGACTTTGGGAAGTAGTGGATTTTATCTTCGAAGAGTAATTACGGCTACTCCTATTGTGACCCTGTCTTTAGCATACCAACCATGTAGATAATTGTCTAATCACTTGTTGATAGAAGACGCCCCATTTGAGATACCCGTAAATTCGCAGTATGCCTCCGGTCAGCCCATAACGGATCAGGAAGAGACTGTGAAGTGCTGTCACGCTACCAATGCCAATGCCAATGCTCATGAAAATTTGATGGTTATAGACCCCCAACAATCTTCTTAGCATCGCATATATAGGCATAGGGTAGCTCCATGGTTCGCTTGAAGTTGCCTGAACAAGGCTGCAAAGGAAGTGATACAGACTTAATATGCTGCTGGACAAGCCATAAAGCATGCCATGTGATAACTCCAAAACAGCTATGATATAGCTTTTTGTCAATGTCTGTAGGAACTCGATCCGCAGTATAGCTGTTCGATCTGAAACTGCAGCAATTTGATTAATTGCTGCAGCTTTGATTTGAAGTCATGACGAGCACAAAGATCCTTTACTCTTTTATTCCTTCAAGATATTGTTTAAAATAAGCTTATGCTCCTTCAGCCTGAGAAGTAGCTCGTATCACGAAGTACATATGCTGATTTTTAAGTCGCTCTTGTTAGCCGGATTCTTTTCGAGATATGCCACGCACTGTTTGGTGCTAGAATTTGATTATTTAGCCAGAAATTCAAGCCATAGATTAAAAATTGCTCGAAAGTATCCGCCTGGATAAAATCACGCCAAGCAGCCTCCACGTATATTCTTGCAATTTGAAAGAAAAATCTTATTTACGTGCCGGATGCATAGCAGTATATGCGTAGATTGAAATACGACTTCTATCACATTCTTTTGAGCTTGATCACCATCCTTAACCATTATCAAAGGGTTGATTTCAAGCTCCTGAAAGTACCAGAATGCCCATTTAAAAAGCCTGGCTTATTTCTCCCAGAAGAAAGCAAAATCAGATTGAGAATATAATCCCTAAACCTTAATATAGTCAATTAACCATACAACAATTTATACTATACATCAACTTATCAATCATGTAAAGATACCTTTAGGTACCTTTCTTTGATTGTTTTCATACTGAATATATCCTGGTATAAATACAACCATGCACTGTATTGTATCATCGTGTGATTGGGAACAGTGGAGTATAATCAGGGGTTATTTATGGGCCCGCTAACCTAATACAGTATGATCTATACTCAATTTGAATCTTACCAGGGAAATTTTATACCGACCGTATTTTGTACACTAAACTAAATCAAGCTTAAATTATATTTTTCATAAAACGATCATACAATAAATACAGATCGAATTCTTTTAAAAATCTAACAGTTGATCTACTGTTAGCCTAAAATCTTTTTCTTTAACGGCAAGACACCTGTATGCATGCTTAGAATGAATTTTGTGAACTTTTAACACCCACAGAATTAACAATTGACTAGTAAAACTTGATGCTCAAATCCTCGATTTTCCAATTTAGACTAGATTACCCTTCCATTCACGTCTAAGTAATGAAAGGTCCCAGATACTAGGTAGCTCTAGGTAGCTCATCTTATAATTATCAGGAGATAACTTCTCAAACTTCTCAGCTTAATCAATTTCATCTGAGAGAGCTAAGCGTGAGCTACAGCCGACTTCGAACTTGTTTGGGTATAACATCTTCGCGACAAGATGAATACTCACCCTGTCTTTAAAAATTCCTAGTTGAGTTGCGATATTTGATTGATTCAGACTAGCTTGGTGAAGTATTTGGATCTAAATAAATTAAATAAGTATTGAATGTTTGATAATCGTCTTGAAATATTGTCTTCCTGGAAACATATGTCCCTTTTCAAACGCTAAGACACGGGTGTAGAAGGCGGTAGCTACTAATGAGTTTAGTGTGGAGAAATCGTGAGAATATGATAAAATGTCAAGGATAATAGTGAAGTTCGTTTTGATGATTGCAAAGTTATTCCTGTGGTTGTTTGTCGAGGAATTGTGGTATATGACAGAGTTAGATGATGAGAATATTATAGGTATTAGGTTTATGTATGCCCGATATTTCGGGCCAGTAGTTTATTCTTCAAGTAGCGCAAAGACTAGTAGGGATATAATCCCTGGAACGAGGCTTTACACAACTGTTGACAATCTACCTAATTCTATTAGTGGATTAGGGATACCCTGCATACTCCATACTTCTTGGTTAGTCTAATTTAATCCATGTTTCAACATAAATTGAGAAAATTTTACTGTTTCCCACAACAAAGTTTCAACTTAAGAAAAGCTACATAAGGTGTGTTTTAAGTATACGACTTGACCTCCTTCTTTTCGGAAAATGAATCAATCAATTCTTTATTAAAGAACCATGATAAAATCAGAAGAAACAAAAATATTCTGTGGCAATTATTAGATGCTCTTAAATTCATCTTGGCATTTATTAGATTCAATCATCTATTATCTAAAATCCGCGAAGGCGATTTATCTTTCATCGCATGCGCACTTGAGAAATATCAATGGGAATCTATATGGAAGGGATAAATTTTCCGGTAACCAACTTTAACATTATATTTAAATTATATCATTAGCTAAAAAATTAAAGTCATTAGGCTTGCCAGCCATCATCTGGTAATTGATAAAAAGATTGAAACGGAATCTCGATCTACTTGATGCAAGCTATTATGGAATAAAGGAACGGCTATAAGAAATCATGATTCCGGATACTGAAATTAAATAGCAGATTGCTTGCTAACTTACGAACGAACTTCATCCCTTTCAACTGTTTATCATAAATGGAAATTCAGATATAAAGTCCGATACAATTGTCTCTATCTATATTGACTTTCGACTGTTAGTTATATTTAATAAAAAATAGTGTCTTTATACCGAGCAGACACGTTCGGGAATATCTAGATAATTAGAAGGGTGTTTGGCTTCTGGATATCTTAATATTTGTCACTTTGTACTCTCGAGGCAAGAATTATTTATCAGCTTATGAATGAAAAAGGCTCATTCTGGACAATAAAAATGATTCCAAACTCATGTTAGTTTATTAGTCCTAAAGTCTGAATTCAAGGAGAGACAAAATATCCCTACGACTCTCATCCCAATTCTTTATTCAGGATTCAAACTTGGTCAAAGATGATATTTTTAAAATTACCTTCAGCTTTCCATGAAGTAAAATTTTGAGTAGGCTTCTCACATTCTGGGAATTTTTGAAAACTCAAGAGTTAGTATAGTCGGATTTTGAATCTTTCTGCAAGTTGATTCATATCTGTTATAATTTTGAAAAATTATTATTTAAGGATTCTCAAATATTCCTTTCGAATGTTCAGGGAAAAAAGATAATCAAGAGTGCTGTCGTAACCACACAAAAGCTGGAATGGTTCAAAATCATCGTCATAACTAGATTGGATAAGCTCTTGAGAGCAACTGCATAGATTATTTCGATCTATCAATTTTTAATGAACTCCAAAATCCCAGTTTCATTGGATTCTTTATAACGCAGTTTTTCCAGTCATACGTTACCCAATTTTGAAGACGAATGAGAAAGAAAGTCAAATGCCAAATGTGGAGTCTTGAGACTCGGATTTTATCTCACTAATAATACAGCAAACTGATACACCGCTTACTAATGAGTTCGAAACGAGATATGAAGAAATTGAATTTTGTCATTATTGCCAACAGATTCTCCCCCATAAGCTTTCTAGCAAGAGTAAATTAATTTTTAAAATATTTTTCATATTTGTTTCATGCGCAGTTTAAATATTTTTGATTTTACCTATTTTCCCTATTCTTCTGTAGTTACAATAAGATTTCAGATTACACATCAATCTAATTTTTTATGAAGGGGATTATTTGAACCCCGCATGATTTACTTTCTTTGCCTTAAATCGGCATTAGAAAAACACTTTCACTCGGTTTTTCTAATCAAGATTTAACTTCAAAGATCGTCATGTTTAGAATCTGGAGCTGGAGATTCATTTTCAGATAATTTTAAAAAGACTTTGAAGTCTTTCGACACAAGTCCTCCTTTGATTTCCTCGGTACTATTTCATGATACCGTCCGCATTTACACTGATAAAAAACCCCCTATTAAGCACCCGAGGAACTGTACAACCAATTCTTCTGATAATGAAAAAAATAATGAAGTTAGACGTTGAGCCTTATCGTTTTAGCCATAAGTTAGTTTTCTAGCATTTGTATTATTGGAACTATTGTTGAAGAAATAAAGGTTCAGGCCATATATTAATTACCGCTTCTTGTCGTAAACTTGGAAATCTACATATTTTATTGCTACAAACAATCTTCCAATCCTTTTTTTGGCCATTTTTTAGAGGCTATCCGTACCCTATTCTATTCTCAATATTCCCGTGAATAAAAGTATAGCGATTTTAGAGAACAGAGTCATATTTAATCGTTACTTTGAGGTCAAAGTTTATCGGCTACCGAAAAAAATCAAAAAAGCCGATATTATCGACTTAACTAACACGTCAGAGCCCTTTTCAGAGGAAAAATCAAAGCTACTATCTGTTAACTTGATTGCAGATGTGAAAATCAAAAGACAAAGTTGATCTAGGAGTTTTCAATGACTTATGAAAAGGATACCACACTTATTAGATACTATATCAGGTTCTCTCTGGTGAGCCATATTTTAAGAGAGTCACTTCTCAAGAGGGAATTCCAAGGTCATCAAAATAAGATCTTATACTCATCCAATACTTCAAGAGAATCGTCTGTTTCTTCGCAGTTTGTAAATCATTGTCATCGAATGCCTTGGCAATTAAATTTTCACATTCTTTGATACTCTGCATATTTTCATTTCTCAGTCTCTTTAAGGTAGTAAAATCATCAGGAGCAGCCTCGTCGATTTGTTCTCTAATCTCCATAATCTCACTTAAAGCCTGAGAGTCGAGACTTTGGTTCTCGGCCCCTTCTTCTTTTATTTCAGAATCGCGTAAACTAAGAAGATACTGAGCACGAGAGAGAGGATATTTCAATGTGTTAAACGCTTCATTAATATACGCTGACTCTTCCCCCGCAACATCTTTAGATGTATTTGTATGCCGATCTGGGTGTGCTAGGGCCTGAAGCAGGAGAAATTCCCGGTGTAATGCTTTTACGTCAATACGAAATGGTCCAGATGGAGGGGGACCTAAAGCAAGTGTCTTTGGGAAGAGATCATAATATGTTTTTAGAGGGTGCTTGTCCGAAGCTGGCTTCGCTGAAGTGTGATTAAGCTTAAATTGGATTATTTGTGCGTAACAATGCCATGACGCGATCGTCTTTTTAGCAAGATAGGTTCTTTTAAGAGAGCAACATGGATAATGAAGCTTGTGTATTGTTGAGCTGCTCATTGTATAGTAATAGGAACATAACATACAGTGTAAGAAAACCTTGGTCCTGCGACGTGAGTATGAAAAGTTGAGTTTTATCATTCAGATTTTCCCCATTACAGTAAGACTAGAATATATCTGTTAAAATTACATAATCAAGATAGCTAGTCTTAGCTTTGCCCCACATTAGAAGATCAACAGCATGCAGGCCTAGACTGCAGTAGTAAAGCTTGATGTAGACGTTAAAGAAATCCGTAGTGAATTCTAGAGGAGTTGTTAATGTAATGCAATAAAAGTTATTTTAAAGCTACGTCGTATGCTTCCTTTGCTATCAATACTATATTATAAGTTTAATAGTATCTATCATAGATAAATACGCGAGCGCCCAGCAAATTCACAACAACGGTTTGGTGTTCGACTCATTGAGGCTGTCTTACTAAATAACTACCATAAATCGTCAGCTTCAGGTCAATATGCAATCAATTATTAATTTCGTGGATTGAAAGATTTTCTTTTACTAAAATCGCTTTTGAAAGCCTAAAATTCGCTCATAGGTCAGTGATTAAAGGCGTTTCTGTAATTGTTCAGCTGTTACGGGTTGTACCCATTATATGCTGACTGTGCTGTCCTTTAGGCCCAGTCTCGTGATATTGAGCCTTAGGCTAGCTCTACCGAGCGACAGGGATATAATCAAAAGTTATAATAAGTGGGGAAAGAGAAATAGGGGTTTGCAGGGTTAGTAGGAAGCTATATAGTACTTACGTCTCTCCTTTACACTTTAGTCCTTCATAGAAAAGTATAGATTATTTAATAGCATAGTCCTTGAGCAAAGTCCGACGACTGCTGGTTCTTTCACATCAGCCCTCATTTTGTCATTTTTGCCCGAAGTTTGCTTCCATTCTTGATTAGTAACCAATGTTAAAATGTCTATCTATATTCCAAGCATTCATTTTGTTGTAAGCTTCTGTGCAATCAGAACTTGAGTCTACAAGTAGTTGCTCGTTGACCTCGAAAACGAATTTTACGGTGCTACTGTTTGGAATATAGAAATATCCTTTATTGAAATGTCATAAGGTCTGTTCAGTTGAGACTTCTAATCACTGGCTTGAATAAACTAATAGTTTATAAGATCATATATTTAGAGAATTTTATGTAAGAAATCTGTCACAGTTTAAGTACTAGTGCTTGAGCTAATAAGTATATAAAAGTAGTTAATAATCTAACACATTTGACATACATACGTTGGCTGTTGAGCCTTGGACTAATTATGGCTGCTTGCAAAGGTCACGTGGGAGATGAGGAAATAACGAAAGGGGGATGAGGATTTAACATTTCCCTAAATCTACGGTCATATAATGAAAATATTAACTGTATTACCCTATATTTCACTTACGCTTTTTTAATATCAGTCGTTTCTTTCTCCATTTTGAATCTAGCTTTGTGTGCAAGATCGAGATTATCTATTTTCTAAGTTGTCCTTGATCTTGGTTGCAAGAAGCAAAAAGCAAAGAAGCTGAGCGAAAAGGAGCAAATTACAATATTGCAGCAAGAGCTAGCCCTATTTGGTTTACATTTACTTCACGCCTGACTCCTGTCATTGTATAAATTTGATTAGACTTTCTGTGAAATGATTAAATCTGGACAAATTTAATCCCTGCAATAATTTTAGCGCAACAATGATGACAACCTAAATCATCCGCACAACACTACAGAGAATTGACATGAATTAATAATGACGCCTCAAGCAGTTAGACTTAAAATTATAATCAGAAGACTTCCTCCAGATCTCAGCCGAGAAGAATTTATATCGACTCTAGGACCAGAATGGGATGTTGGTCAAGGTAGAGTTGACTGGGCTGCTTTTAAGCCTGGAAAGATATCAAAAGAGTCAATTATCGTTTGTCTTGTAAATGTTAATAGCTAGCTAATATTTCTACAGCCCCTCTAAACCTTCCCGCCCGACGAGGGCGTACCTTCATTTGACAGACGAGTTGTACATTAGTAATCTTGCAGAGGCTATTCGAAATTGTACTTTTGAGGATGCTCAAAATACATTTTATAACCAATGTTTAATTGGGCCACCCACCATTGAATATGCTCCATTCGGATATATACCTTCCGAGAGGATACGAGTAGATGCTCGAGCAGGGACAATTGATCAGGATCCTGAGTTCATGGCTTTCCTTGAAGGGCTAGCAAATCCTATTAAGGAGCAAATTTCAGAAACTCCCTTAGAAACAAACGCAAAACAAGAAAAGATTACAACTACACCACTTGTTCAATACCTTATCGAAAAGAAAGCTAATAAAAACAAAGAAGCTGCAGCAAAATCCTTCAAAAAGCAAGACGGCCACACTTCTAAGGGAAAAAATGTAAAAGACGTAAATATTAGCCCAGATGAAATTAAGAAACCTAGGGATATTAAAGCTGAAAGATTATCAAATAAAGCTGCTAAGGAGGCCGTCAAAATTTTAAATAGAGACACTTTACCAAAATCGCATCCTACATCTTCAAAGTCTACTGCTTCCCCCGTCTCTGAAGTGACATCATCAAAAGTCGAAGTCGAAAAATTGACACCTGCTAGACAGAGAGGGGCTGCCATGGCTGCTCATATCCGTATGTTACATCGAGATCTTGGCATTACTCCAGCTAAGGCAAATCGACAAGTTAAACGTGAGACTACTGATGCGCCTAGAGTTGACAAAGTCGCCACCAACCAAAAAATTACTAGCACTAAGGAAACAGAGTCACCTCCTACTCAGAATTTAGTAATTCCAACAGCTCCAAGAGGTAAAGTAAATGCGCGTAATAATAGAAGAAATCGCGGTAAGGGACATTCGAACGAACCAGACTGCGGTATTTCTACGTCAACCACATCGAGACCCCCAACTCCAGTAGTGTTGTTAAAAAAGGCAGAAGCTCCTAGAAATTCAAACTCAGCAAATTTTTCTGATCCAGTTACTCCCCCAACAAAGCCAAGGCGTGCTGGTCCTTCGAAGAAATCACAGTTGATAACACCCCCTGCAGACGGTGTGGTGCAAGCCTTCGTAAAGCACGCAAATCCTTCTCAGGGTATTACAGAGCCGGTATTGAAAGAAGCAATGGAAATATATGGTGAAGTAACTATGGTTGAGGTTGATAGGAGAAAAGGTTTTGCTTATGTGAACTTTCTCAACTCTGAAGGATTGAAAAAAGCTATGGCTGCTAGCCCAATACATATTGCCCAGGGTGCTATTCAAGTTATGCCACGAAAAGCACCAGTGTCTCATCAGGAGAAAAAGACTACTCAACCACCACCACCGCATGCACCATCACGAAGCAGTCGTGGTGGACGAGGTGGAAATACAGGAGGAAGATCTGGAAGAACTCGATCAAAGAGTGGTACAAACAGTGCTAAAAATGGGAACATAGACATTGGAAAACACCCTGCATTTCTTGCTACTGATCTCCCAGTCAAGTAATGATATTTTAAGCTTATGGTTCCGATCATCTAAGTTCTTGTTATAACAACTAAGGCTAGCGAAAGTCAGTCATTATAATGAAAGCGTTCTTTGAGCCATGTGTAAAAGCTGATACAAAATTATATTAATCTGACTATATTTTGTTTGTCTTTACTATTGACATGGGATATAAAATCTTAAGAGCAAAGCTGTCTCAGAGGAGAGATGACTTATTCATAGATTTAAATGCTTGCTGCCTGTGATCCATGTGGTGTGATTGACAGGCTCACACCTATGATATTTGTATGAGAATATAGTGTGGGGCGATCAATAGATCCTAGATAAAGATAGCCTGTACCTATCGTGTTTACTTTCTTTGTTGTGAAGTGTAAACACGCTAGAGCCGACTAGTGACTCTAGTATGGTATAAGTACCACCTTCCTCATTGCAATTAATATTTTATTATTAACTACAACATATGTTACATATAAGGCGAGGAATATCCAGAAATAGTAATATGTAACTAGATAAATAGAGTTAATATACTCAAATTCATAAATATAAACACTCAAGTCACTACACAGTGAACGTGCAATTCAAACCTATCAGGTAGCTATCATATATACAATAATTCAGATACTTCAATCTCTTAACTTTTGCTAATTGGAGTAAAAGTTCCCCTACTTTATTACAAAGGTAATAAATAGCCTGTCCGTAGTCGGCTCATAATCATAACAGGTTATGAGATCGGACGCACTTCTAGCTAGTAGAGGCTCTTGCTAATGTTTTCCGAAGATGTTCATCAACGAAGACTAGGTGATACTCGGCTAAGGGGTCAGTCTCTACAAGTGGATTGCAGATCTACAATCTGCACTCGTAAGAAGACTTTGCATTGGCCTCGTCTTCCATGATATAGTTGAAATCAAAGCTACCGTAGCATCGATATTACCAGACAAGGGTCGAATTCTAATTGGACGCATGAATCGGCAATAAGTTAGAATGGAAGAGAGTTGCAAAACTTTCAAGAAGGGGAAATTGAAGTAAAAAGTATCCTTGCGGTTCGCATTGAAAGGGAAATATAACCACCAAATTTAATGAACATGACATCAAAGAATATTGACTAGCTTGTCCTTTGCGCCAGAGAGCAGGCGCTTACACCCCTTTGAAAACCTCAGTACGGGAACTATTGACGACGAAACTAACCACTAGCGCTGACAAATACTGCAACTTATTCAAGTAGCATTACCTGAATGCCAATAGTGCTGTAAATCTATGCCACCACTTAAAGCTAAGGACCTCGGTGGAGACTTGGGAATGTCTTCTGGGATCTCAGCTAGATTGGCAGGTTGTTTCTTTGTACTTGAAATCGAAGGTATAAGCTGGCTAGAAACTTGGCGTCAAACAAGAGTGTATTATGCAAACATTAAATATGTTTCATTGGACGTAATGATGTTTACAATGAGAAAAGTCGCCAAGAGGCACGAAGTAGTAAATTTCGCCCAAATTGCTATGGCAACTGGTGCAAACAAGCGTAAAGGCAATGGCCGTAACGAAGGGGATATTAATCCAGAGGCCATCTCTGAGATATGCAAGCACAAACACCGTAACAAGAACTGTTTCAAGCAGCATCCCGAACTGCGAAGCTGTACAAAAAATAAATGTAACGCAAGGGCCGCCTTCGAGAACACTAATATAGATTTTAGTAGCGACTCAGATGGTGATAGTGATTGTGTTGGCCTTAGGTCAATAGCACGTACTTCGTCTAGCAAATTAATCAATTGTTTGCTGTATGATTCCAGTGCCTGGCACCATTTTATGCAAAAGAAAAGTGATGTTCTATTCATGAAAAAATTGCGCAAACTATTTGAGTTCGATCAAGCCATGGGCAAATCCAAACTCTCTAACTAAGGAAGTTGCCAGATAAAAATTGGGAATATAACTCTAAAATTAACAAATGTTCTCTATTCTCCAAAATTATTATGTAAGCTTCCTACACAAAGTCATACTTCGTAGAGCTCGATCATTATCAATCGATGCTGGAATGCTACCATGCTTCTGGCCGTGGGCAGTAGAGCGCTTCTGCTTCATCACTAGTAGGCTCAGCTGCCTTAGACCCAAAACGGTACCTTTCATTGATTTTCTAAAAGGCCCGAGACAGCCATATCAAAAAAAGATAGACTTCACTCAGTTGCTTAGGTTTGGCTATCGAGCATACAAGTATATTGACCATAAACCAGGAAAACTCGAAGCCAGAGCTAAATTAGAGTTGTTTTGGCGGTTTCAAAGGAATACTAGCAAGAACTTTTTAGTAAATTATCCTCACCACACTCCTAGTAAAGAATGGAAATGAGTCGAAAGTTTGACGCCTCACGTGAGATTCAACGAAAATGTAATGTTCGGTAGCGTGCTTAATTATATTGACAAGCAAAGAACATATAGCTACTGAGCCAGTGGTAATGTTGCCTCTGAAGAAAACATATCATCAGAAACTTTGTTGAGCCTGAGCAAAATTTAAAAACTTCACAGTTTGAGGGGTAAAGTAAAGCGGCTCCTTAAGTGCCAGATATCCCACCAGTGAATTAAAAACCTATTGTTCCATTGGCTATTTCGAAAGAAAGGATTTCAATACCACCTGCGCCAGAAATCCTAGTGAATGTATGGCCGCAAAATTCAAGGGAATAGAGCGGGACAAATACACGAAACTCTATAATCATAAAACCCGTCACCAAAAATCATCCTCCACCACCATCCTCCACCACCATCCTCAGTAAATAACTCAGACTACGATAGCCAGTATGAGTCGGAAGATTCAGATCACGAATTGCCTCATACACGCTCATCCATTAAAGACTCCGAATATGGTGGTTGCCATGGAGACGGTTTTGAGTCAAGTGACCAGTGCGACCATATAAGAAATAGAGAACTTACACGCCAGGAGGAGCAATCTGAATTGATTGTAAGTGACCAAAATGAAAAGTATGATCAAGTCATGACTGGCTGGGATCCAATCCCTCAATTAGCAGGCACGAAACGTAGCAGATCTCCAGAGCAGGAGGTTACACCTAGCAAGCGTGGGAGACAAATCAAGAAGATTGACTATTATAAGTTACATCATGGAAAGGTGGTAAATATCACAATAGATCTAAAGACATGGACAGAGGCTATAAGTGGCTCAGAGGCAAAGGAATAGCAGGAGGCGGCACTAGATGAAATCCACTCTCCAGATAAAACAGGCAAAATAAAGGTCATTGTCAGTGAGGGACGTGTCTAGTGTAACTTGTATTTATATTTTGATGAGGTGTATGTTGTTTAGTTGAAAGGGTCTTGCTAAAGGGGGGTAATGCTAAGTGAAGTTGGTGAATTATTCTGAAGGTAAAGAAGCAAAGCAGAGTTCTAAAGGGTGCAATGGGTGCAATGGGTGCTAAAGGGG
>PEDP01000758.1:0-16495 GCA_002918395.1 Erysiphe pulchra | reverse complement strand
TTGACAGCTTAGAACAAGAACTTGAATTATACCTACCATCCTTCAATTTTCAGAGACCTCATTTTTCTGAAGTGCAACAGATGGAACTTTTAGCCATGTCTAGTTTCAACTCCGAATGCAAATAGAATCTGTGCACTGCACACAGGAGACTTTAGACTTGTTGATCTTCTTTGAAATCCATGTTCGACAAATATTCCAGACATGATGGAAGATTGTTTATGCGCTTTAGAAAGAGTGGGTGAGCGTGGAATTTACTTCACTAGCGTACCTAGACTGATCCATGTCTAGACCCGTTGATACCCCTGCCGTAAGCTTTAATATCAACATGGTTGAATTTTAGGGGTTTTGAAGGATTAAGGACCATGAGAGGATTGACTCGGGAAAGTTTACATCAGGCAGCGCATGAGATAATCGCAGGCTGACACGGATTACCTGAACATTCTTCAGAATTATGTCATAGTAATCTGCTTCTTGTATCTCATTTGACACAAATCACTATTATGTTCACCAACAAATAAAACCCTAATACGGTGTTAGTTTTTTCTCTCCGCTAATGAAAACCAAAGTTTCGGGAACCTCAGGTTTAGCTCACAGTCCTGGATTTTGAACGAGACAATTCGGAGTTTTGGTATCGTAAAAACAATCTAATCTCATTTTGCCCGTGAATTGATTCACGTTATTTTAATGAAACCATCCAGCCACCGGTTAAAATTCCCTCCTAAAAAAAAGGGTGGTAATGGAGTTTCTACAAAAAGCCTGTAATAAGGAGGGTTTAATAGATATTAGAGCCGCACGAAACATGTATCCGTACAGCTATTTCGTAATAGTATATCGTAGTGCAATTAAACTCCTTTAGCCAACACCTAAAGTGCTTAGATAACGGTACTCTTCATCGGAAACCGGTGTTATTTTCTAGGATGTCGAAATCCTGAGAGTTTACTAAATTGGAAACGCCGTCTGCTTGATGAGAGCTGTGGATATTTCAGTAATTAAAAGAGTGATATTTCCATGGCAAATTGCTTTCTTATACTGAACCGAAGTCAAACTCTACTTTTGGGAGGAAGACACTATATGCAGGAAAAGTCTCCATTTTCAATTTTCATGTATTCTCATTGTGATGCAGGTCTTCGTCATTTAATGATATCCATGAAGTTAATGGTAAGTGCGTAAATAACAACAGTTGCACACTTGTGAATTGACCATGGATGAACGGCTTGCTAACATTCACATTGAAAGGTTCGTCTCAAAAGATACGCTAATAAAAGATGGCCATCGCTGATGAGTAGATCGTTAATTAGCAACAGAAAGAGGACCAATTTATTCCCATGCTCACTGATAAAAATACTGTAATATGTTACAGATGATTCTCTCGCCGTTTCTAATAAAGTCACTTGTGGAGACAACCAACCCTACAGCTCGATGAACCTTCAGAAATTTTAAATACTGAAAGGAAAATCAGATCCCTAGAACATACTTTTAGAAAGTTTTACAATGTTAAAACTGGGAGCTTTTCATTAAACTATAAATTATAAATCTAGTGCCATCAGGGAGCCCCTACATAAAACTAAACCTTATTTGGTCTCGCACCCTAGTCGTCAACCCATGTCAAGTCGAGATGTTATACATCACGACAGTAGTTAACAGCGATCTTTTCGTCAAAACAAATATCATGAAGTTGCCTAATACAAAGCTGTTTTTCCTTGGAGCACAAATTAGTAGCTAATAACTCCGAAAGCTATACGTTAATGAATAAAAAGCATCAAAAACATTGAATCAGCTTTTCTCTACAATTCAACAAAATTTCATCTTAGTTTTCATACAAATGTGGTGTTAAAAATTGGTGCCAATTTTAATTATGCAATCTATGATTAGACCATATGAAGCTCTTTCTGGATTCTATATTTTGTCTGGACAAGCTAAAAATAAAGTCACGAACCTATTGTTATCTTTTGAATACGTACATGCCAAAAAGAGCCGTTTTCAAGTATTTAAGCACCATAGTGACGTATGTATTACCGTTTGGCTTTCATGCCCTTATCTTGGCGCGCTCATTCCAGACATCATGACTAGTTTTGATAAAATTGTTACAACATTCAATAAAATGGAGGAAATAATCTCTATTGATTTCACTTCACTCTTTCCACGAAAGCGGGATTTCTATTATAAAAAACCTCAGAACTGACTGTCTCCTATGTACTTAAAAACTAAGAATGTATTCCAATTTTTGGCATGTTAGATGCTAAGTGATTTGTAAATACAAAAACTAGTCATGTAAACAAATATTACGTCGTTCTCTGAGCAACTTGGGATGAATTTTTGACACACGCTGAGTGTAGGGCTAGGTCGAGAGCTATTCCAAGAATTCTTCCATACGACATTTCTAATCTACCATTGTAACAAGTCAAGCTGATTATTTATTCCTGAGATTCTCTAAATCTGGAGTTTTCTCTACATATCGACTCGCCTACGAGTAAGAGATAGCCGTCGCATCCACCCTTACAATATGCGTCCACAGACAGTATGGTGGATGGATTTCTAGAAGAATCATGGGATAATGTTGACCGTAATTTGAAGCATCAAATAATTGAGGCATGCTTGGTTTGACTACTTGGTAAGCACACCCACTACGGTCGGGACAGGACCGTAATGAACAATTATTTAAAAATTCAAGTACTTATTGGTTCCAAGCCATACCCAGCCAGCAGCAGTAGCCAGGCGGTAATCTTCAGGACAAGCACTGGCTGGTCTCATCCTTAGTCTAGCTGACCGCGCCACAACAGTTTACTGTGCATATTTCATAAGATTATGCACGGTGTTGCTCTAGCAACGCACGAAGTTGTGAGTAAACAGGAACGTGTCTTGATATGAATTTTTGAGAATTATGTCCAAAAATTCGCATATGCGTCGAAAATTATTCTTTCCAATAAAATCTACTGAGGTCTTCACCCTTTCTATAATATAGCATCTTCAATTTTCTAGATATACTAATATTTGCAAAGAATAGTATCTTTACTACACTGGAATACTCATAGGTTATTACTCATGGCCCTTCCAGTTTATTCTTTGTATTACATCATTCTCCTAATAAGTCGCCTAAGAGTCTCTAGCAGCTATCACCTTGAGTATGAGTCGCTTTAATTTCTAGTAGAGTTATGTTTATAGAAAAGAAATTCCCATTTAGGCTCACATTCATAGTAAAATCCAATCCAACTTTTTGGCTTGGGCATTATAATGAGAAATCCTAATGTAGATTTCATGAGAATCCAACTGTGTAATCGATCACAACAATGTAGACATGACGCTCGAATAATTAGTGATAATTTTTCACGCGTTCCTGGAAAAAATTAGTTTGCTGTCGAACGTTGTTGTTGAACTTGGGTTAAAATTACTTACCACTTAAACTGTTCAGGACTATAGTTCTGACTTCTCGATGTTACACGCATGTTGAATATTAAGTATTCCAATAGAACGACTTGTCTGTAAAATCTTTACTCAAATGATAGTATGTAACATAAACATTGCATAAATATTTAGTGTGGCTGAGCCTCCGTGGATAAGCAAGCCCTGCAGGACTCATAAAAAAATCACTTTACGCACTGACCAGTTCTGGTTCAAGTGCTGGCTGGTCCTGAAGATTACCGTAGCCGGGGGAGGAAGGGGCGACAACCGACAGACTAAGTTTGGCTAGATTGTGAAAACATCCTGCTGGACCGGCTGCTGTGGGTGAGTGAGCGAGTGATCATAGCCGCCATTAGAAAGCGCTGCCGCCGATCTCTAATCTTATCGCCCCATCGTCCATCAATCAACCTCATCAGATGAACCCATATCCTTGTCCATTCGTAACCTGCTACCACGATAACTCCTGCTCCGACCGCATTCGAAGTCTGTACAGCATTGCGCATGCCGCAGTAAAATTCCCCAGGAAAGTGTGTTGATTGCTGTCCGAAAGTGGGATGCAAGCTATATGTTCGAGTTCTTGAGGGGTCCAACCTGACTGATGTATGAAAATATATGTCAGCACAGTCGGAGTTTGCACCAACACCCCCAACAAACGGCTTTCATTCATTCGAATTTTTTTACTTATCAGCTGGGGGGAAACAATTTTGTTTAATTAATCTGTTAATCTCTTCGTGATCTAAACTGGAAAGATCGATAAAAAAAGAAATCCGTGCACTGCTACCAACTCTGGATGGTATTTGTTGGAAAAAGCAAGAAGTAAAGAAATGACTACGTTCACATTGAGCGCTTACTAAATGTACTGCCACTTTCGACACAATCACACACCCCTGCCCATTGTCTTCATGCGATACTGCAACTGCAAATAGTAATTGACTCAGTATACTCATTCCAGCAGCTCCATTGATTTCAAAAATTGCTGTGCACGATATTTAATTGGGACCTGGCCGCTCTGGTCAGCCTTTGGGCCAAAAAGGCCCTTCAACGTGTCAATAATTCTAGGTTTGGCAGCGAGAGTCTCATAGTTAGTGATCGCGCAATTATCACTTAAGAAAAGCATTCGGAGAACCTGTCGGCGTTTTCCGACGAACTTTTGGACGGCAGCTATGCATCAAAATCCCGAAAATGTTAGAGGCCATGATCAGGATATGATATCAATAAGACGGCAGTCACTTCAAAATTTGAATCATGGATTTTATAGGACATGTCAAAGCTACCAAATCAAGTCTCACCGATGTACTTCCCGAATCATCTTTATGATATTCTCATTAATGTGTTTCTCTCAATGGACGGCAGCTCAAAGTTGTATACCTCTATCGGGTTCTAAAATGTGTTCCGCTTTCCCAGATGCTTCGATTTCCTCGACTGATTCCTCAGTAACCAGCCTCTTGTAAGTTTACATACCATATGAAGAATCTTCCCGATTGATAAGAAATATTTAGTCCTTTCTTACAATTTGTTACGAATACGGCGACTTTTGATGAACAATTAAGGATATATGTATCAACAACTTTTATACAGATGAAGTATTTTACCCTGTTTGGTTTTTAGACATGCACTAATACCTTCCAGGTATCAACAATTGCTTGGATGCCGTGGAATTGATCTTACAAAAGCCAAAGATATATATGCTCGGTTTACAACGACTGTCATTTGTAATTCCGTAATACAAAATTCTCGTAATGTGTGCGGTCTTTCCCCTGCTGCGGCACGACCTGTTTGTGCAGAGACCTGTGTATTTATTATTCCACTTTGGAGGAGCTTCGACTTCTGTACTAATTGTAAATAGGCTCAACAAGCAGAAAGCGAGTCCATAATCACGGCAAATCGAGATTTATGCCCACAACTTAGTCCCAACGCCGACGACCAAATACGAGCAGATTTTACAAACTGCGCTTTACCTGCTAATTCGTTAACAAGTGCTTGTATTAGTGGCGCACTGAATGAACCTAATAATTGTGGCTTTGGTGAAAGTACAGTCGGGCTGTGCCAATATTGTGCTTCTGGTGGTATAAATAGTACTGATACTTGTTGTTACAATTCGGATGTAAAGAATAGATGCGCAAATATTGCTTTACCAACAATCACTGGTTTTGTTACGTTTACTACACCAATACCATCGCAAACTGGCACTTCACCAAAATCGGTTGATACTGGAAAATCAGCGGGGAATAGTTACTCAAAATTATCTTCAGGAGCTATAGCTGGAATCTGTATTGGATCTGTATTGGGATTGTCCCTTGTTGCAGGGCTTTTTTTCCTTTTCATATCTTGCCTACGGAAAAGACGTGAAGCAGTAGATGCTGTTGCTTTCAATCAACCACCAGCCTCAATGTTCCAGTACACGAGAAATGACCAGAATAATGTGTCTGTTACTCCCGCAGCTAGCAACCCAGATGGGTACGAAATACTCCCTGGTGGGAGAATTGCTCGCATGTCAGCTTTAGAGGATCAATCAAATCCTTTGTTCAAAGTAGAACCAGGTCAAGGTACGCCTCCCGTAGGGATGAACAGACGAAGAAATCTTTTAAACTCATCGTCAGACGAGAGTGTACGTTCAGCCAATCACACAAAGTACTTCGTCCACCACCAACCGGACGAAGGGCTGGTTCACTTTCTAGTAACTCAGCATTGGCTGCTGATTATCCGCAATCACCTACCTCTGATAGCATTGGTGGTCACTCGTCAAATCGAGCCCCTGCGAGTTTACAGTCAGAACAACTTCTTTCATTTAAAGATTACTATTCAGTCGATGAAATCCACCCAGGTGAAAAGGTTGCCGTTCTTTGGGCATACCAACCACGTGCTACCGATGAATTTGCATTAGAGAGAGGGGATATGCTCAAAGTTGCTGGAATTTGGGATGATGGATGGGCGACAGGTGTGATGATAAATGAGCGTGCTGATGAATGGGACTCAAAACATAACACACATCGAGATAGTGGTGTCTCGGAAACAATACACAGCAGGTATGAATCCCCGGCCATTTTAAATAACGATATAAAAGCCTTTCCTCTGGTCTGTGTTTGTCTTCCTGAACATTGGAGAAAAACTGTAGAAGGCGATGCATCATTAGATTCTGGATTAAGTTTACCAGGAAACGAGAATGTTTCATGAAATTTCCTTTGTACCTCTGGCATTATAAAAATTATTATTTTCTACGTCTGGCGTTTCGGTATCATTGGACTTTGGACTCTACTTAAAAATTTAAATGAACTTGAGCTACGCACTACTCTTATGGCTGAAAAGTTATTCGAAATACCCACCAAAATTTTACATAAGTATAAAATTACTACATATTCTCCACGAGGACTTCCTAATTACTTTAATGAGAAGTTCATGTACTTCACAGAGATGAAAACCCGACTTATTTATATTTTACAAAATCTCTCGCGTCAATTGAGACGTAATTCCAGATTATCTGATGAATAATGTCGTTATACCCACAGCATAATATTGCTTTGAATAATAATGTAATTTTTCGATTTGTTTCTATTACTAGAAACATGATGGATAGATTCCACTTGTATTATAAAAACTCTTTGAAACGAGCCGATTTTTAAACGGCTTCTGGGACAAAGAGTTGAAAAAATGGAAAGGCAGATTTTTACAAAATATAGTTAAAAGAAACTCGTGTTTCAAACATAGAAATTTTATGTTAATCATTACATAGAAAATAATTTAAAGATTTACCTGAATACTTAATTCTTTATCTCAGAATCCAAGGAAACTAAAAATCCCAAAACATGTTTTTCTATTTATGATAATAAATCTAAACGAACTCTTAAGTCCCAAATCCCTGCATGATGCGCTTGGTCAAACTTCAATTAAGTTAAAACTTTAAGGGTCATCCAAAGTTTAAAAAGAATCGATAGTATTAGGGGTATTCAAACCTATCTTTCAGTTTTCTTGTGGACAAGACTTTTGCGAAATAGACTTTACAAGTGCATAATCCACGTGAATTCTATGCACGATTTGTGATCGAATCCCTCACGAAGAATTGATTAATTCTTACATAACATTTGGATTTAGCAGCCCAACAACATAAATTAATTGATAGAAAGTTGCAATTTAAAATTCAGACAATAATTCAGTTTTGAATTTTGAATTTTATGTAACTTCTTTTTGATTAAAATGTTCGCAGGAGAGAGAAAGCTGTGAGGAGAAAGAAAAAAAGGTGTGTTTTTTCTGTTCGTATAGATAGAATAGAAATGCTAATTTCTCTTTCGCAACATCTTTTGTTTTCTAAACAGTTGATTATAATTTTTGGGATTAAATGCAATATCTGATTTCTATATTGTTTATTGGAAATTTAATTGAATAGAAATTGATAGGAATATGGCGATGAGAGTCTAAAGTAGTGGTAAATAAAAAATTCGTGCATAGAATCTATGGAATATGCTCTTTCTTGTAATTTTTATTTCGCACAAGTCTCGTGCACAAGAGAACAGAAAGATAGGTTTCAATACCCCTCCCTATTGCCTCGAAAAAATGAATTAAAAATAAAAGGCGTGATTTCGACTTACTCAAAGGTTGAACTAATTATTCTACCTCTCCCTATCGAAATGGTGAAAAATGTTTTATGTCTAGCAACTTTATCCAATTAGACGGAAACCTCTCTCTCTCTTTGCTTAGGTTAAAAATTTAAACAAAATCCTATTCCAACCAACTACTAGTTGAAACATAATACAAAAACATCGAAACACCGAGAGAACTTTTGAACTTTCTTTTACCAGCATTATCGAATACTAGTTTAAAACCTCAAGCTTAAGGTTTTTCTTCTTTTTAACTTTCCACAAGGGGGAGGGACAGATGTGATTTTTTTAAAAATTTATCGAATTTTGGAGTTTTAAAATCGGTCTATCTCCAAGCATGAAAATATATTAAAAAAAAGCCAAACTTTCCTTTTGTTACAGGCAAGCTGGTCTATTTTCCAAATTATTCCATTATTAAATACCAAATTACTCAACACCAGTATAATTCAGAGTCTTTCACTAATATGAGGTTTCTACTATTTCACTAGACAGGAACGAGAATTGCGTCCAATTTTCGCTACAACGCATTAAGGAATTCTCAATCTATTATGAATTTGATACATGGCTTAAGGCGGAGCAAAATACCCAAAAGTGGAATCTATTTGACCAAAAGAGAGTGATTAAAAAGCCAAAGAATGTTATGATATCAAAATAGATAGGTATAAAGTTTTGCAAGTTTTAAAATCCAATTCGGGAGATAATAATTATAAGTTTGACACATTACACTAATCACACGAGGCAATCCGCGTTCACGAGGCCGATAGAAAGATTATCACCTCAAGTCAAAGCTTGATTTTAAGGAACTTGGCAGAGTTTACAAAATCATCCATCGCTCTATTTGTATTTGGGTATGGATCAATACCATATTGAGTTTAGTGGATCAATAAATAGTCACTATATTGTCTAATACTCCATTGCTTACAATCTCCTCAGGATACACCATAAAGAGTTTAATGATTCAAGACAAACTGATATTCTGAATTGAGGCAATTCTGATCTTAATAAGGAACGAAGTCTGGTGTCTGGTGCGGCTAATTAATGGGGAGTGATCGACCTCTCCTGAAACTCCTCCTTTGCTCTTGATGCCACATGAGGGGGCATTATCCTGCATCATAGACAAGCCTGGTCGTAAGCTTAGCACGCCATCAAAAAGAGGAATTATCTTTTCTGAATATCTTGTATCCGCGTTGATTCCCCCTAGAAAATCGACATCTATTGTTCAAGAGTCCGGTTAAGATAAGTTTCTGTCCATTGACTACGTCTTCTCCTAATTATTGGAGAAGTCAGGACTTTATTAGCTTTTCACCCACGTCCAGATATCTGAGAAGCCCTGTTCCCAGCCCCCAGGTAGCTCATTCTACGATTTAAAATAGGCAAATTTACAAAGCTCTCAATTCTACCAACATTATCTGAATTGAGAATGGGCCTTGATGAATATATCGATTTCTCGAATTCACGCTCGCTTCATTATGCTAACTAACCCAAAATTAAGTGGCTAAAGTAAATGAGATGACTGAGCAGAAATGCATGCAAAGAGTATTAATGTTCTTCTCCTTACAGTATGCCTCGAAATCTGCCGAATGGCGACTCTAATGGCCGTCGAAGATCAATAGCCTAAATCCACCCTTTCTCCGTATGTTTCTCGAACTACTTGATTCATCCTAGGCCCATCTTTTTATTTGTTCATCTGTTGGGAGTTGCTGCAATAGCCCAATCATCGGGAAGCCCGCTGTCGGTTTACCATTGTTCCAGGTGCATCTTGCCCCTAACGATGAGCAACGGCAGTGAACACCACCCATCCCCACTGATGAATCAAATAGCTTTTGCTTTTTGACGATTGCCAGGCTGTATCGACTTAGCCCTTCCTTAAAGATCAGCGCGTGTAATCACTATTCTGGGGCTGGCGACACCCATTACAAAGCCGGTCTCTTCGAATTTGTACATATCGCAATCCTTATTCCCATAGCTAGTGATCATATTGTGCATTAGCCGAAACTATGCGTTTATCGCTTCAGGATCTTCGCAGAAAGCCCTCTGATAGTCATAGAAACAACATTATGAAAGGAAACCAAAGAAGCCGACGTTTCATCCATCGCTCAATTAAATTCTTGTCAATCAATCTGGGAAGAGGGAGCACAGCACAAAAAATTGCCTTGGCCCGAGTGAGTAAGCTTAAAATAGATATCTTGTTGATACAAGAAACGTTGTGATCAGGTCGTACTAAATCACACCCTTCGATCGGTTTATACCTCAGGGTTGCATGAATTTTCAGCTGCGAAAAGTTACATATGTTAGTAAAGGTTCAGAAGAGATCCACGTAGCTTAGTACTTTACACCAATTCCAACAGGTAATCACTGCTGGGTTGAAGTAAATGGAGTGACGTTCTTCAACGTCTACAAAGCGTCGCAGGATCGCACTGCAGTAAAACCCGTACTAGACTGGACTCTCCCACATTCCTCGATCGTGATTGGTTATTTTAATTATGTACATTGGGCTTGGCAGCCCTGTACAACTAGATATTATGGCCAAGGAGAAGAAATGGAAAAATGGGTAGATTAGAATGAACTGATATGCCTCATTATTGGATAACCAACCCATCGCGCAGGAAACATCCTAGATTTGGCGTGGACAAAGCTTAGTGAAGCATCGGCACAGGTGGACCACTATGAATGCATGACAAGCGATTATCTCCCAATTTATGGTGTAGTACCCCGCAAAATCATACCGCTAGCTTAATTAAAGGGGCCAATAAAGTTCCTAAGGATGGGTGATCTCAATTTGCACATGAAGTTTCAAGGTAGACACCATCCATGGGGGATTTAAACTCAACGGATGATATAGGGCTATGTATTCATTGAGCAATATCATAAATGTTCCAAATTTTAAGAAAAAGCAGGGAACTTTACAAAATAATAAAGTTTTTGATGCGGAACTTCAGCGTTCCATGCCGCACTCTCAGAAAAAGAAACGCGAAAAAACATCTTTACTGCTAGATAACTCAGCAGCAGTCGGGGCTCTTCAGACCGGTAGATCTTTCCCAAGTTTCCGATTGTCTGGAGTTGTTCACGATGTAGCCCAAAGAACGAATGTTGTAGGCAGATGGACACCAGGGCATTCAAAATTCAGTGAGAATGAAGAAGCTGATGTTGCTGCACCAAGAGCTTTACACTTACTTCACCACCCCTTCTACGTTTCGCACAGCCAGCAACCATCTCTTTTGCTTACCCTTGTCATCTGATATACCAGCGCCGACAAGCCTTAGTTGACGATTTGTGTCCCTTTGCATTTCCGATTAGATACGAAAAACCTAGACTTAGAAATGCGTCGCCGTAAGCTTCAAGAACTCGCTCTCTCGCAGTATTTACATTAAAAACTTATAGCGCTAAAATAGGTAATAGGTATTTCGCGCCATATCATCACCGCTTTCATCACAGAGATGCGAACTTTTATTCTGTATTTGTGATACTTCACAGAGAAAATGGATAAAGTAGTTGGAAAAAATGATGGAGTGGTGGCACCGTGTTATGAATCTAACAAAGATCATAAGGACTGAAACATTGCGTATTGATTTTGGTAGATTATGTTATTTTGATCTCCTTAATCTGATCTGATAGTGCTAGCTTAGTGTATGGCCAAACAGATTTTAGACTTTTAGAGGGCGATCCAATCCAACTCTTGAGAAAAGTATTTGCAAATTCAAGCCCAGAGGTCATTGTTATGTTCCAAATGGAATATTGACTAGTCTAGGTATGTACAATATTTAGCCATTGACCAAGCGCATACTCAACAGCAGCTTGTTCAAGACAATTTTTTATGCCTTTGTCTTACTTCTAAGGATGACATAAGTGGGAGAAAGTGTAACTCCCCACTGTTATAATTGAACTCAGTCTTGAGCTCTTGGACTCGATCCAAGTTATCCTTAGGAGTCTTCTAGAAGACAACATCTGAAAAAAACTTTCAAATTCCTCCCAACACTCCTATCGCTCCCCTGTAGCAAAATATTCTGCATTCTGCCACCAAATTTTTGCATATATGCTAAAAAAAATTATACGTTTCGTTCACAGTTCTGAAAAATGCCGATCAACTGCGTTTATCAACGCCTTTTCACAATCAGTCTCGATTATATTGGGACATCGATCACACTCATAGAGGGAGCGAAGACGGGAGATGAAAATGTCGTAATTCTGCTCACTCTTACTATCCAAAAAGTAGGAGCTAACGGTGAAGAAATAATTCAAATTGTCTACACCAAGCATATGTAGTAGCGGCATACTAAACTCATTTTTTTATATCTACAATCTAATAGTAATAGATCTAGACTTTGATTGAGGAGCATTATAGATCGTGTATCTACGATAAATAGATAATTTATGTGGCCTAAAGTGACCTCCCCGTTTTCAAAGAATACTTTTCTTGCGCATCATTTTGTGATCAAATAATAGATCAATGCCTCAGGAGACGACTTAAAGGGCAGGATCTGGCTGCACATACCATTAAAAATTCCAGTGACTTCATTCTAGGTTGCAAATGTCCTAGATATAAGAGTATCCATATTGTGATGGTTGAATGAAAATAACCATTTCCCCATCATTTAGGTGACAATGCTCTGAGAGTGCTGATGGATTATCAGGTTCAAGGTTGTGAGCGAGACTATCAAAGTTAATTTTCTCGTTCGTGCCCCTAAGGAAACAAATCTCCCAAATCGGCTGAACAGCCTCCTAAGAGGGTGTCTATACCAAGTGATTTTTGGAAGTTTTTCCTTGCAGCGGCAAAACCGAAGCTGGCCATCATTTTGTATATTATCAAATGATAACTTGTGCTGCTGGGTCAAAGTCGCAAAGAAGGTGGGTGCCCTTGGTCAATATGTAGAGAGCACCTACGTGTCTTTCAATTTTTTTTCCTCATAGCTTTAGACTCATTCAGGATAATAATATAGGAAAGTAGTGAAAACAATAAATACAGCGACTACACTAAACAACTAACGCAACAACGTAATTCGTCAAGCTTCTGTCAGCCTGTTTTGTGGTAATTTCCGCCAATCAGAATCACCGGGGTATAAGCAAGGGGGGTGTGGGCCAAAAATTTATCTCTATTATAATTAGAATTATCATAAATCAAATAAATTATTTTTTGTGTCATTTAAGTAATTACTTGAAGTGTAGAAAAAATAGTTTAATAAAAGATTTGTTTGTGGAATGAAAATCAAAAAGTTAAAAGAGAAATCTGAGAGTAGTCCGAATTTCAAGTGAAATTTATATTTATCCATCGCCAAATCTCAAATTTCATTATATATTCATTCCCACATTGTACATTTGCGGATAGGTTTACACCAATCAGCGTTGGAGCACTGGATCCTCCAAAAAAAAGTTTGGTCCTCAATTTATTGGGGATAAAAAGAGCAATTCCAATTGTGACAAAAAGTCAATACTTACATTCCTTACCATTTCTCTTGCCTATTTACGGAGGAAGAAATTTTATCAATCAACTGTGGAAAAATGGAGTCCTCTCCGCATAAAACGTATGATACGATCCTTACTTTGGACTTTGGGTTAGTATTCCCGTCTTTCCGGCATATTTCAGTCTATCATGATGTTGGTCTATGAGCGAGCTCTACCTTCCTAACAACCATAGCTCCCAATACTCGCATTTGATCACACGCCGGCTTCGGGAACTACACATATATTCTGAATTTTATCCATGCACACAGAGCATATCCGATCTTTCCTGGAAACCTAAAGGCATTATTTTGTCTGGAGGCCCATACTCTGTATATGATTCTAAGGCACCCCATGTTGATCCTTCAATTTTTGAGCTCGGAATCCCCATCTTAGGTATATGTTACGGTCTACAAGAGATAGCATGGCATCACGGGAAAAATGTGATTGCAGGTAAAGAGAGAGAATACGGACTTGCGGACGTCACGACTTTAAAAAGTGGTAGAAATGTCGACATTTTATTTGAAGATTTAGAAGATAACTTCAGAGTCTGGATGTCTCATGGTGATAAGCTTGGGGCTCTACCGCCTTCGTTCCAAACAATCTTGACGACGAAAAATTCGCCATTTGCTGGTATCGTACATAAGACCAAACCAATCTATGGAATCCAATTTCATCCAGAAGTAACACACACTCCAAAGGGCTCTCAGCTCCTTAAGAATTTTGCCGTCAAAATTTGTGGAGCAAAACAAAACTGGACTATGGACTCCTTTATAACTAAAGAGAAAGAAAGGATCAGATCGATGGTAGGAGATAAAGCACTTGTTCTAGGTGCTGTTAGTGGAGGTGTAGATTCAACAGTAGCAGCAAAACTGATGTATGATGCAATTGGCGATCGTTTCCATGCAATTCTTGTTGATAATGGATGCATGCGTCAAAATGAATGTGCCCTAGTAAAAGAAACATTAGTTAGGGAACTTGGGATAAATCTCACTGTAGTTGATGCATCAGATCTTTTCCTTGATGGACTAAAAGGTATAAGTGATGATCCGGAGGCTAAGCGAAAATTCATTGGTAACACCTTTATCGATGTTTTTGAAGCTGAAGCCAAAAAAATTGAGGCTTCTATTGCTGATCAAGAACATGGGAGAAAGGTTGAGTGGTTTCTCCAAGGAACTTTATATCCCGATGTTATCGAATCTGTTTCCTTCAAGGGTCCCTCTGCGACTATCAAAACCCATCATAATGTTGGTGGTCTGCCAGAACGTATGGTTAATGGACAAGGTCTTAAATTGATCGAACCGCTACGTGAGCTTTTTAAAGACGAAGTGCGGGAATTAGGCCGTGAGTTGGGGATTTCTGAAGAGCTTGTGATGCGTCATCCATTTCCTGGTCCTGGGATTGCCATTCGAGTTCTTGGTGAGGTAACGCGGGAACAAGTTGCAATCGCGAGAAAGGCAGACTTTATTTTTATTGAGGAGATCAAAAAATGTGGCTTATATAATAAAATAAGCCAAGCCTATGCAGCTCTTCTCCCTGTCAAAGCAGTTGGTGTCATGGGAGACATGCGCGTGCATCAACAAGTTATCACGCTTCGTGCTGTCCAAACCACTGATTTCATGACAGCAAATGTTTTTCGCTTTGACTGGGAATTTTTAGAAAGAGTTAGTACACGTATTTGTAATGAAGTCGAGGGCGTTTGTAGAGTAGTTTATGATATGACAAGTAAACCACCTGGAACTATAGAAATGGAGTAAACTTTTTTTATATCGTGCATGCAGGAATCATTTAAGTGTTAAATAGGGCGTTCAGGTACGTGTATTTTGGAGTTTGGGACTAGCAAGATACCTCATCAGTATATTTCCAACGTTGTTCCATGCTCGACTAGCTTCAGTAACCATCTTTATTGACGCCTAGCCTAGTTGATAAGTATCCGTAGCGCCACGAGCAAAACCCAAATAGTTCTCAGCTGAATTTGGAAATCAAAACATACAATCGGGAAGTTCTAATGCAATCAATCATTAAGCCTTTAATAAAACATCAATTTAGATTACATCATTCACCTACTTGTAGAGTTATGGGAAAGGAATTGCTGATTACACGGGCGTCCCAAACACATGCGGTCACAGCGTTTGATATTCCCGCGCAATTTTTTTGCGCAGAAAACGAACGCATCACCTCCGCGGAGTTAGATACTAGGTAGAAAAAAGAGTACTTTAAATCCGCGCAGAATGATAGTAACTTATTAACTCTACACACATAAAGCATCTCGAAACTATCAAATTCGCCAAAGACCCAAACCCATGAGACCTACGCAGATTTAGGATTAATTTTCCAGGCAAGACAAACACGTCTCGAATCCTTATTTCCTCGCGTCATCTACCACAGCTAAACCCGCACGGAATCAACACCCAACAGACGTTAGAAAAATCTATGACTGAGCATCAAACTCGTGTGAAAGATCTGACACAGCGATTCTACACTAAAAACCCAATGGAAGTTCTTATCCTTTCTACATTTTTTTTAAATCCTGTTCAATCTTCTCATATACATTATTTTCCTGATTCGAGATCGCATCTCGGTTTTCCTCATGAACAGGCTTACATTCCTTGGTTTAGCATCACGTAAATTAACTGCTATTAGAGCAATGAGGTCGATTAACAATTTCCGCCATTGATATATTGCAAAGAACTTCATCCATTGTTTTTGTTTTCTCTTCAGAACTTAAGCACGCTCGAATCAAAATTGACCGCCAGCACTGGTGAAGATCTTAGGGCTCATTCACTCCTGTTGGAATGCATATTTAAATAGGGACACTCAGACATGGAATTTGATTTTCACACTGATTTGTGTCAAGCATTTTTGTGTAGGGATTAAGCGAGATTTCTGCAGGCTGATGCCACCAAATTTTTTTGAAATTCGATATGATATAAGTCACTTTATGATATTAGACACACCCCTTGCAAACTATTAGGGGTATTCAAACATCTCTTTTGTAACTTAGTTTAACTCTTTAGTTTAACTCTGTATTTTAAATTTAGACTTTACCCACGTGAGTATTATGCACG
>PEDP01000757.1:0-18072 GCA_002918395.1 Erysiphe pulchra | reverse complement strand
GGCGGAGGTTGTTAGCAGTAATGCTTCTGCCAACGAGCCCTTTCCGACCGGCAGAGCGGTATTGGGTAGAGGGGGAATGAGGGGAATGGGTGGAATGGGTGGAATGGGCATGGTAATTGGATTAAGTGCAGATTGATGTAGTCGCGTTCTGAGTTTTTGATCTGTCTTTTTGCAATGTTATGTTGAAGTAGTTCTGATGCGAATGATTGTATGAATACCATATTCATTTTACAATCAATGTCACATGACCATCATATCACGTGCTTGTTTATTTCTCCTAGTCATTGTATATAAAGCTTGGCAACTTCATTAGATAGTTAGAGGGAGAGATAGAGAAAATAACAATTGAATACATTTGGTTTACTACAATCATATATTTGATACTCGAGTAGATACGTGATTCAACCTGTTTATCCAACAATAATTTTATTTCAACCAAATTTCTGGAGCCTACGACATATAAATTAAGGCCGATGATCTGTGCGATGCGTTCAAGGATGAATATGGTGATTTGAAAGAAACAGATTCTAAAGCAGCATCGATCTATTTATTTCCTTACAACGATCCCTTCGAATATAATTTAGATCACATGGAGTTTAGGTAGAATAGGATAAATCAAGAAAAGCCACCATTGCCCGATCATTATGTAATACTCTGATGGAGAGAAATCCATCTCGATGGACTGTTGAGGAAATTTCAGAATCAAATGAAACTTTTGAATCCATCGAAATCCATAATATAATAAAATCACCTCAATCAACACAATTAGCCCAACCTTAAAACTTAACTTGCCTTGATAGTTGAGAAACTGAACTGTTAAAATCCCTTACATAATTAGCAAAGAATATAATTCCGTATAGCGCTCGGTGAAGACCGAGCTCATATATTTGTAAAAATATAGATGAGCATTTATTAAGATATCTACTACAATTAGAACTCAGTAGGACATTATATTTAGAAATGGTACGATTCTAAATATAACGGACATAGATTGAATTAAGAAATGATATGAGAATATATGTATATAGTGACCGACCGTCTTCAAGATGATTAAATAGATGACACCTTACTTAGAATTCTCTAAATATATGATTTTATTAACTATCAGCCTGCTCAAACCAGTGATAAGAAGTCTCAATTCAACAGACCTTATTACATTCCTATAAAGGATATTTCTATATTCTTAACATGAACTACCCTCCAACTTCAATGTCAAAAAAAGCATCACGGATACGGAAAGTAGTTAGCTTCTCTCCCGAATCTAGTGGAAACCGACTGAAGATAACACGGAGATAACAGGACATTAAATAGTTTCTGGGTGGAGGGACGACATTGCAATCTTCTGAACTCCGTCTCGGTTAAAAAACAGGGATTTTTATGAAAAGATGTATAATGAAATACCCACTTACAATGCACAATGGTCCTAGCTAATTATCCTTTATAATTATGACTAAAAATATTCCAGCATTATGCCATATGTTTTTATAAGCTCATTGATTTATTCATTTATTTATTCTATTAAAGGTCCTAGGCCTAAGCCATTATGTCCGCTTTGGGTATAGGACCGGCGGAGCCGGTCGGGATCATGGCCTTAGGCACGCCCTACTCGTTCACGCCCGCTATTTACATCAAATGAAAGGTAATCATAGAAAAAATATATATACATATTTAGGGAGAAAGAAAAAAAGTAAAAGCAAAGAAAAAGTTTCAGGATTAGCCTAGCATTTCTCGCACCAAAATCTAACCCGCCATTTCTAGTGACTAGAATATGGCCAGCTGCTCGGACACCGAGCAGCGTATGGGAACTCGCCGTCAAGCGGGACCTACGACCCCGCTTGTGTCGGCGAGGCGTTGTGTAGGGATGGCGTTAGCGTCAAATTAATCAACCAATCATTCATCTTAAACCTCAAAAAATCGTCAAAATCGCTATCGACATTTTTTTCATGAAAATTACATATATACAATGCCACACTCATGCGACACCAAAAATTTATATTAAAAATAAATGGAATAAGAATTGCGATAGTGGTGGTTGAAAAAAGGTGCCCAAAACCTTAAATTTTGATGGGGAAGCTTGGACCATCCGCGCTGTTTTTTGGCATAAATGCACTTTTTTTTCAAGTGATTTTTCTAGTGGTGGCAAACTATCGTAATCTTTCCTCGCGTCCAGCAGAATGTTAGTGAGATGTCAAGTCGTCAAAGCAACCTGTTATCTTCGCAAATTCGATAAATTTCTTAAAGCAGTTATGCCCTAGAAGTTGTCTTCTAAAGGGACCTAAATTCATTCCATTTATGAGTTTACACATTTTGTTTGCGTGCCGACGACAACGGATGAAATGGATAGGAAAAGTCTCCTGTCCACAGACGCACTCAAGATTGGCATCTATATGCTTAAAGCGACGATGATATGCGGCAAAGTCACCGTGTTCCGTTCTGGCAGCTAGTAATTTATGAAGTAGCCGCCGAGGTAAGGTTAGCTCAGGTGGCTTTTTCCGAGGCATCTTCAAATCCAGATCTTGATATCGAAGCTCATTGATTTAATTAATGAAATTGCATATGAAATCGTAATGATTTACGTATGAATTACATCCAAAAGGCATAATAACAACTTTTTGTAATTACAAAAATTCCGTCCCTAATCGGAACTGTTATTCCATATCTTATATCTTAGCCAGGGGACAAGTAGCTCGGAAAGCTTCGGCCTCGGTAATTATATGTCTTGATAGAAAGTACTTTGAGATATGAAGGGATTACCCCGATTGATTAGTAGCCAGTTCATTAGGATAGTCATAGCTCGTTCCGAAAGGGGTCAGACTAATGGATAATACGAGCTTAGATTGTCAATCATAAACTTCGCCTCACAGACACCTAGATAGATACTCTGAAGATCCACATTATTGACTGATTTTTAATGCTGAATGCTGAACTTGCTCTAGTTACCTCATTAACAATTGATCCGGCGACATGAATATTTTTTTGGACTAACGACTTCAGAGTCCTCGTTAGGTTCCTTGAGAGGAAGATGCTATGCTTTGGAGTAATATTATTCTATATTACTGTTTTGCATTTGTCGGGTGAATAACCCGATTTTACAATGATGACTTCCAGTATTTTATCTTTGCTCGTCTTACTGGGTTCCAATTTTTTGTAATCAGAGTAGGGATATGTGTACGCATCACCCCTGCATATGTCATTCCACCACGCGTTTCCCTATAAATTGCGATTAGGACATGAGCAAGCAGTTAAGAGAGCAGGCAGCAGTGTGAAAAGTTTTTATGATATCTTCAAGGGAAATGTGGATTTACTCATCTGTGGCCTAAAATTTTCAAAAAGAGATCCTTTTTGCTAGAGTCGTATCGTAGCCGCCCTTTAGTTTCTCAGTTAACTACGCCATCCAGAGAAAAAGTTGTAAGTAGAGTTTAGTGATCTGATGTGGCATGGGGATGCATCATTTTGAGAACAGAAAGCAAGATCTAGGGTACCGCCGCGGTTATGTGAAGAGACATCCCATCCGTTGGGTGGAGGTTTCTATTTTATTTTTTAAAAAAATAATTTATTATGTTGCCTTGAGGATGTGACACACTGAACGTGATTATTGAAATGTTAGATGATTCGACTTTTCTTTAGGTACACTAATGCCTTAGATTCCATTTGTAGATGCTGCTACGAAGTACAATTGCTTTTCCTTCACAAAGAGTCACCCTTCATCCTTAAACATCCGTCAAAGGAAATTACAAGCTTTGGATTATCCAGACATGCCTTTACCACCCTGTAAATGCTCCCCGCGCGGAATATAATTAGGTTTGTTGGATTCGAACCAACATCCATCTCCTGTCTCGAGTAGGGTAGGTGCCCAGGTTACCCAGACTCTAGTTGGGAGAAGAGCCCGGACGGTATACCACACTACCATCCGACCCGTTGGGTCGAGAATGCTAAGATCTTTTTCGCTAGCCCAGTCAATCAATTAAGTCAGTTGCTTCTTTGGGGGTTGGGGGTTGGAGGTTGGAGGTTGTAAACGAATCCCTTGTTAGGTGTCAGTCTAAAATCGACAGCAATCGTACACCATGTATCTATACAGGGTCCTGTTCCATAAATGACGAGCAGCCGAGATGTAGGGGTGTTATCTTTCTAATTTGTTTTATCTAAGCCTAATTTGGACACGAGATTTTGTATTTTGTGTGGTTTACTTTTTGAAATTTCAAAACGTTGCACATTCGTAAAAATATGTAAAACTTATTCAAGATAATTTACATGTTTAACTACTTGAGTAAATAATTTAGGACACAAAATATAAATTAAGGCTATAGACTTTATATTTGATATAACCCTATCTAGCAGTTGTCAGTACCTCACATCTTTCTAGCAACTTATCAATCAGCCTAGCGAGTTCCATCTGTGTTATTTATTGACTCGAACGCAGCCTTAACGATCACATAAAGGGGGTTACAAGATCAATGTCTTTTATTTGCTAGATCAAACCTGTCTTTAAGTGATGCTGAATTTTAGAGCAGTTTCACTTCAAGGTATTTCGATATTCGCCAGTGTAGAGACGATGTCGTATTAATTGATATTGAAAATGTACAGATAGATTTAGATTTTGGATACGTACTCATATTTTGAGGGAGGAAAGTTTAACTCTGATTCAAAAAAAGTAAAAAGGCAAAATATCCTTGGCTTACTGTATTGGTAAGCTAATACATGGTGAAAAGAACACTTGATAATGAGATGTGGGATGCTCAGATTTGGAACCACACAACTTGTGTGAATTTAGACTTTCCACGTGATCATCAATCAGCAAAAGCCAAACCAAACTGTCAAGATCTCCATCTCATATCTTATCCAGACTCTCATCGCTAAATCACCATCAGTATTTATTCAATCTCATTGCTATGAAATTTTAAAATTATCAAATTCAATTTTGCATCACATGTTTAATTTTTAAGCAAGTAAAAATGTTGAGAAATGGTATTTACCGGCCTATAAATTTATTGAAATGACCTCTCCATGTGCTCATTTTTCGCTGAAATAGTGTGACAACTTTTTTGATACAAAAATAAGCTAGTTTATTGACTGTGATTTTGGGCTCCAAAGTTGATAAAGGTATCAATTTGGTGATTTAGGTTAGTTTTTTTTATTTTTCAGCGCCGCGCGGAAGGTCTAAATTCTCAAACAACTTATCCTCACACAACTTGTGTGGTTCCAAGTCTGAGCCTCCCTGTTGAGAAATGTAAGTTGGCGCTAATTGCTTATTTAGGTCGTATTTTATCTATAAATTTGATACCCCAGCACAATTCTCAGCTGCACGTTATTTATGGGACAGGATTGTGAGAAAATGAGCCAATGCATTATTTTACACGCTGATTAGACAAATTTAAAATTTAGCTAATCAAGGTGTGTAATTTATCTAAGATCCATTATCTTATATAAACAGATGGTGTTACTACTTATTTTTTTGAAATCAATAAAATCTTAGGATTCGCAATTCAAAATTCAACATTTACCAAGTCCAGCTTTAATTAAGATTTTATTTTACACTCTTTTTCCAAATTTCAATGCCTGCCATTTTTCATGGATAACGGACGTTTGGGATTTCACCACTTACGTTATTCTATAAGTAGCTTCGTGCACGACAGGTCTGAGACAGGGTCACTTCAAACAATCATTTAATCATTTATAGTGACTTTGTTACATGGATCAGTAGATCATTAGATCTTATCCCAAGTCTTAACCATTGATTTGAATAAGTATATATGAATGGTTAGATTTAATTTGCGTAGAATTTTGTCAATGAAAAAAGAAAAAAAAAACCATTCTCACGTTCTCTTCCATATCTGCATTTTTCCATCTCCTCTCCCTATACCTTAACTTCCTTTTCTATCTGGATTTATGAAGCACCAAACCAGCCCGGCAGATGTCAACGGACGTAATGGCACGCCTTTCATATTAATACTTTCTTATATTTTGGATTGGCTGGTTATCCTTTGTGGTACATGTTTAGGAGCTCTATTTGGAACGATGATGCCAAACAAGAGACCCTTTTTGTTGGAAAATCCAGAAATCAGTTTTCCATATCAAGTTCACGAGAAAGTACCCGTGCAATTGCTCGCATTGTATGCTCTTGGAGGACCAGCACTCGTTATCTTGACTATTTGCTTAGTTCTTGTCCCTGGGCCAACGACCTCAAAGTCAACACCCAGATCTGCCATATGGCGTCGAAGGATGTGGGAGATAAATGTTGGATGGCTTGGATTAGGTCTATCTTTATCATTAACAGTCTTTATCACAGGTGTAATGAAAAACCTGTTTGGCAAACCGCGACCAGATCTTTTGTCTAGATGTATTCCTGATTTAGCTAATTTGGAAAAACATAGAGTTGGGGGTTTCTTTGGAACTGATGTCGTGTCGGCTGATATCTGCCAGCAAACCGACAGATTTATTTTGGAAGATGGATTCCGTTCATATCCTAGTGGTCATTCATCTTTTGCATCAGGGGGACTGATATATCTTTCGCTTTATTTAGCATCGAAACTAGCTGTCTCTATACCCCAACTTTCTCGATCTACTTTAACAAAATACAACAAAATTCAAAATTCTGCATTTCCTAGCTTAACGAATCTATTCGCATCAAAACAGGAATCTGATCGCATAAATTTTCAAAAAACTACTGGCTCATATGATCGCCTGGAACTTCCAAAGGCAATAAGAAGTCAAGCAGCAGCACCTCCACTTTATCTCCTAATTTTTATTGCAGTACCATTCAGTGCATCTATCTACATAGCTTCGACTCGTTACTCCGATTTCCGTCATCACGGCTTTGATATTCTATTTGGATACATGATAGGTGTTTTCTGCTCAATTTTCTCGTTTCGTTTTTACCATCTGCCCATCGGCCATGGTGCAGGCTGGGCTTGGGGGGCTCGCAGCTCAAGTAGAAGTTTCTGGTCAGGTGTTGGTATCGGAAGTTATGTAGGATCAGCAAGTAATTGGCAAGAAGAGATCGAAATGCCTCTACAATTTGAGAGGGATCCAAGTGACATCGAGAACCAACAAAATACAGTATCTTCTAACGTAAGTTCGATACTTTGACAATTTTCCAAGTTAAAATGTTTATTTACTAATTTGAAGTTGAAGGACCAGGTTGAACTCCTTCCCATGCAAGTCCGGCTTGATCCTATTGACGTTGAACTATTACCGGCCAAAAATAAGTGAAAATTTATAGTTAATTTGCTGGTCAATTATTATTTTCAACGCACCATTATTTGATGTGGCATATTTCACTCTCAAAGATCTGGATCTTACTCTACACTGATACGATCCTTCTAGTTTCTACCACACTTGGTTTTTTTAGTGCCAAAGAAAAATAATAGCTGGGCTTTGACGTATAATGAATCTTCATAATTTCTTGAAATCTATAACTCACTATCACTGAAGTGCCTAAAATATTGGGCCTGATATACTTCAAATTGAAACAGTGAACCGTGTAATTACTCCCAATTACAAGAAATCTTCAAATAAAAGCTATCTCTATCATTAAATGCTTAAAAAAAGGTCTAGTGAATTCCTGATCTCACAACGAACTGAAGTAGTAGGATATAAACTGAAAAAACGTAATTAATATTAAGAATAAAGGCTAAATTACAAGCATTGATTGCGATGTAAAATGACTATAGAATTTAACCATATTTAGTCATTTTCGGAATAAATACAAATACATAATCTCGCTTAATTTCGAGATTTTGCACATTAAAAGCTCATAACAGAATAATTGATAATTGTCATCAGATCAAATTTTCTAGGTACAAAATGAACTCTATAAGAGATCCAAAATGATCTTTCTCCAACTAGACGTTTTGTCATTAGTTCATTCCACCTCTATTATTGGGATTACGTTTATTGGGCATGTTATTAATGTCTCTGCAGACAGATCTAGATTTTTTACCATGTAAAAATCAAATCAATAAAATTTGATAAGTTTAAATTCCCTAAATGAATCATGTAGACTGGTCTAGCCGCTCGCCATGTTTCGTGATTTATTCAAGTGATGCAAAAGTTGTTGTTTGGTAATTATAGTTTCAGTGTTAGCTGTGCCTCCCCCTTCACAAGGAGGCTGAGTACCACATCCAAATTAAAAAGCCACCTCCCTTTCTACTTACTGCTCACGCCCCCCCCCGTTCGCGTAGGGTGGTGAAATTACGTGGAATTTCATAGTGAAAATGCAGTAATTTGTAAAATCCATGATTTTTCTATTATTGTTCTAAATATTTCTAAATACGGTAAAGTAATTTACCGTGAAAAACTCCTCCTGCCAAAGCCAATTATTTTATTGTCTCCATCTGAGCATAGTCAAGATGACCCACTCTAATCCCTACACTCAAATTTTTAGAATTAAGTCAAGCTACCACGAATCCGACCATCCACACCCTCCGACCGATCAGTTTCGCTTAAATTCTGCACCTTTGCTAATTTGTGCTGCTTCACTGGCTACTGGGAGAGTGACTAAATGCCTATCCAAAGCTCATCCTTGCTCGGAATAACTACAGCCAATGCCCAGCTAGCGTATATTTAGAAATTTGCATAATTAAATCACATGATCAATGTTAATTGAAGATACAAATCAGTTTTTCCTCGTTTTGGGACTAGTGTACCATCCATTACCTACACGTCTTTCCCTGTATCTTACACTTACTGTAATTTTTTGCTACTCTATCTGTAACACTGTCTAAGATGCATACGTTGGTAGTTGATGAGAAGAACGACATGGAACATGAGGAGCGGGTGGAACAGCAGGTGAAAGATGCAGAGTGTGCACAAATATTTCAGACTTTACGTTTAGGCAAGTATCACAAGCGAAGTTAAAATCTTATCTATATTCAGTTGGTCATCTCAAATCATCTTATTGAAGTAATAATCAACAAAGTCCCCGAATTTCTTTTAGTGTGATGGATATCCAGAATTCCAGCCAATGTCCCCAAACTTACAATTAATACCAGCAAAAATCTAATCAGAATTACAGTGAAAGCAGAGATTGGTACCAACAAAATCGGCAATCAAGAGCTCAGAGCCACAATAATTCAAATCTAAATCGACACAACTCCACCTGGAGAAGTACACAAGTACCTGTAAATTATGATCGAAATAGATCACCCACCCTTATGTAAACGGGTTAAGAGATATCCAAGGCGAAAAAGTTTGTCTATTTTATTTAATTTATTTAATTTTTGATTTAAGTTGCTGTACCACTGCTAAAGGGGGGCTAAACTGTCCGCCTGGTGCAAGTAAACTAGATCCGGTTGAGTCAGCAATTCTTCAAAGCCTACTATTTCCAAACGATAGGAATGTAGAATCCAATATGAATCTGATTAAATCAAGATATCATGATGAGGTTGCTCAAACTTCCCAATGGCATTATCAGCATACTCCTAAATTTACTGGATAACATGGATTCAAACAAAATCCATATCGGTGATGATAGCACCATACCCAAATTGCATCCGCAGATCTATCACAAGCTAGAAATCAATCAGATAGATACTAGTGTTTTTGATTACAGACCAGCTGAGTCAAAAAGGGTGCATATCAATGATGATGAGGATTCACAAGTTGAGACTGTATAGGACGTGTTAAAAAATCTAACGGGCACGAAAGTCGTGAGCGTGATGCTCTTCGTGAAGCCGGAAAGGCAAAAGCAAAAATACGTTCAGAAGTCAACACAAAGACCCAGGACATTAATAGAGACTAATAGAATTTTGTAAATGTCACACCGTCTGCAAAAAATGTAAACAGAAAAGGCGCCAGATATCCGCAGCATTTTGTGAATGATCGAATGATGGGCATTATGAGAAGCGTCGGAGTGGATAAAATTATATTACTATATTCACTACGCGATTCAATGAGAATAGTCATCACAAGAAGGTTCATTCCGAACTATTTTGAAATCTGTCGACCTCTATCAAGATTGCAGTGCAGGGTGATGCTCCAAGGCGGTGAGACGTAAAACGCACTCGACTTTTCTGAGGATTCAGTCGAGGAAGCTTAAGTTTCTTGTAAGATTTTCATTGAATCACTCTTTCTCTTTTCATGAAGGAATATCATTGTTTGATCTATTCATAAACTAGATACACTTCTCGTTTTGGTGTGTACATCGCCTCTTAATAAACAACAATAATGCGAGGAACATCAAAAAATTTAAAATTTACCCAAAATTTATATTTCAAACAATAAAATACAAAGAATACTGAATCAAACCTATTTACGCTTTCATCAACTCAATTTCACTAATATTCGTTGAGATGCGAGCATTTGAAATTTCCAGTCGCAAGGAATGAGCGTATCTAAGTGAAATGTCACACATTTTCTACTCCACTAGAATGACGGCTCAAGTTTCGACTATATTGACATTATTAATCGAAAGAGTACAACTCATATAGCTTGGTACAAACTTTTCAGCAACTTCGAACATCTTGGTGAGGGAGGTCCTGAGGTGCTTTGACTTTACCATCATCTGAGCTAAAGTTGAAAACTTTTCACAACCAGTAACCAGCCAATCAAATTTTAATAATTTTCACTACCCCAGCAACTCGACCATTTTTGGGGTAATTTTAAAAATTTAAAATCTTACAAGGATCTCACAATCTAAATTTTCAACATATCAAATTTCACAAAGGATAACAGGGGGTTCAGCAGGGACTAGTCATCCGTCCGTTTTTATGGTATTCGCTTAGTGGAAAATCCCATAAAATCACGTGACATTGCTACGATAAAGATTTATGATTTATCCGTAACGCGGGTACAAAAATTTACGCGCACGAGATCAGCTTATCTTCATTTATAATTTTGTATTATGCCAATACGTATATTCACAAAAATTTAGTTATTCCAACTCGAAAATTCAATCAAAATCAGAAATCATTCACTCTCATAATTAATCACCATATAAACGTTTTGTCGTTGCACCCCCCCGTCACCGCAATCTATTCACAGGTCTTTGTTAGTACTTTTAAGTTTTCTATCAGATTTATTTCGAGAAAATGGAACCTTTAACTCGATTCTGTTCTGGATGTGCAAAAATGCGTCCCATCGGAGATTTTTTGAAGATTAAAAAAGATGCTTTACGAAAAACCTGCAATCGTCAGACGAAAAAACGAACAATCCAATTATTCCACCAATGGGACGACTTTATTGATAAAATTGATTCCCGAAGCAGACCTGTTTGCTTCCTGTATATCTTTCTATACGCAAAATATAGCTAACCAAGCCTTGTAACAGTCACAAATAAAAGAAATAGATAACATATGCATCTTCGCTCCAAACCAGTTACCAGTGTCTTTCGGCTCGGAATTGGAATTAACAGAAGAGGGTAGTCCTGATCGAACTTTTCTGAACCAGGCCATCGATCAACTCGCCAAAATCATTCGGCAGAACTCTGGCTTTCGTTTCAGAAGAGCGGGAGCTAACACTCAATATCTTCATTACACTTACCTTTACGGTCAGGATGCTCGTCTAAATCTTGACTCCAAGAATGAATTTCGAGAACGAGGCCAGATGGAGAGGTTTGAATGTGCAAGCATTCTTAGTTTTCGTCCATCCTTAAATGAGCGAATGCTAAATTTAAGATATCACCATAAGTATCATACTACCTATGATGACATCCATATGACGCCGGAAATCCGGAAATTTGTGGATGAACGAGTTATCACGCAGACACCGCAGGAAATCTATCATCATCTTCTATCATCCGAGCTTGCAACTTTGGTTTCTGTAAGTGTAAGTCCAAGAAGATCGTCTTCGAGGGTAATGGCCTTCAAGAACGTTCTAGCCCAGAAGATCAGAAAATTGTCTTAGAGATGTTCAGCCGGCACTTTAATGCTTACCCTTTAATACCTGATCGCAACGGCATCCTACGCACGGCCAGCACTATACATAGCGAATGCGCAACCGAAATGTATAATTGGTGTTATGCAAAGGGCTTTTACAAGCTCTGGGCGTATCCGCGAATTGGTATGATTTTGGCCAGTGGAAACTGTGGGCACGCTCTCACCACTCCCAAAAAATTCCTGTTTTGAAGGCGACGATGATGGTTGAATCACCCTGGCGAAAAATCAAACATGACTACCTCTACAACTTTGCCCGTCCACGTATTTATATGGTGATTTGGAACTTCATTTCTCAATTAATTCCACAAGGGACCGACCGAATGCAGGCTATACAAACTGGGAATAAGAGGAAAGCAGTTGCAAGCTGGTGGAAAAAATTTAAACAGGATTGGAAGATATGCAAAAGCCAAAACACTGATGCACAGGACTTGCTAAATTTACATACAGATCCAGCAAGATGGACATGTGCATGTGATGCTTTTCTCATGAGCCGATTTCTTCTCTGTAAAAATATTTTTTATTGTTTTAAAGACTTCCAGGACCCAGTCGAGTTTTTCGGTAGAGTCCAGCGCCGGAGGTCTTGCCCATTCTGGATCGAGACACATCTAGTTCTTCGACCAGAAATTTTGGCTGTAAGCAATTCCGTCTCTACCAACCTAGTTGAACAATCAAATTTCGGAGCTTGAGAACTCCCTCAAGGATTTTATGATGAGGATCAACTTGTCTCTCTGGAAGATGAAGTTCCGACGATACCTGATTGGCAGACAGCTAAAGAAAAAATTCAGTGGCTATTAGACAAAATTGATAATCAGTATGCTCACGGTAACGTGAAATTTGTCGTAAAATCCCAAGAAGACGTTGCAGGGATAATCAAACTTCACGATGAAATCAAGGAGCTTGAGAGTTCTCGTACAATGCCACATACTTGGACTCCCAGGAAATTCTCTTCACCAAGGTATTATGAATGTTATGGTTAATCCCTTATTATTAGTTTTAATATTTTTTTTTGGAAATGTATTTAGATATTTAGTTGTTATATAGTACAAAATAATTTCACTAAATATAAAACAGTTACTAAGAGAAAAAATCCCGTTCGTGCCAACTAATGATATGCTATCTTGAAATTGTAATTCGAGAATTCAAATCGGTCTTTTTTGATTTAGATTTGGATGAAATTTTATAAAACCTTGCATGAAGATAATTGTGAATTAGCACAATTTTACATTAGATCAGAGCGAACAGGTATAAATCGCGTGCGCGTAAAATTTTGTACCCGTATTAAGGGACGTTACAACAATGAAAAATATCCCTGTTTTTGACAAGAGTTATCTTTTTGCAAACAGATGTCTCTGATGAAATAGAAGAAATTTTGGAAGAACAAGATACAACCTACCAACAAACCGGAACCACTGATTTTTACGATCTATGTTCCCAACTATCATCGACGATGAAGATATTGAAGATCTTGAGAATATTGAGACCAACGTAGTATATGATCCTGCATCACTTGAAATGGATGTAGTCAACTCATCGGTGGAGCAATCACATGCAGGAACCCCAATAATTCCATACGCTGTTGAAAACAATGAAGATATTGAGGATAATTCTCCGCTACCATGATTAGAGCCAGATAATAGTAATGAAAAACATTTAAGACAGAATCAAAATCATTTTTGATAGTAGCATCGACCAAATTGTTGGCTCTTCCCAAAACGACTTTTCGATTCATGCGAGACCAAGAAGGGAAGAGATAAAACAAAGGGAAATACCACACAAAGTAACTGCTGAAATAATGCAAGTGACCAACACAACAAACGCCAATCGTAATCTAATCCTACAACATCATCATCAAATCATAACTCAAACCCAACCTCCGATTCAAAATATGCCAACTTTACAACAAACCACTCTTCAAAACAACTCAGCAAAAGAAACAATCCTTCGTGCAAGAGATTTACTGGTGCAAGCCTACAATCTTACACCTGATAAAGAAGAGCAATCAAGAATCTTAGACGTACTTGAAATTTTCAGAGAATCTACCGAGCGAGTAAATCTCAGAAAAAAAACCCCCTTATCGCCTCCCAAGTTGCCAATCTCGAAACAGCAACTAGACAAATAGAAGCGAAAGTGAGCGATCTCAAAAAGATCGTTGAACCTGCCATACACGCTTTGAAACACATCACCTCTGCAAATATACAGTCAAACTCTCAGAATCAAAACTAAGCCTAAAACCAACACACGACTAATCAGCCATCTCAACCCAAGATTTCCATGGCAGCTATCGCTGCAAAAGCCACGAATCAGGTAGCAGCCCCGCTAGAATGGAAAATGGTTGGGAAAAAATTGAATAATAATAACTTAACCAAAATAAGTCAAAAAGCTTCCGCACCCAAATCGAAACAAACACGCAGAGTCATCTTAGTACAGGCTCGAGGATCCAGTAAAGATCTCAAGTCTTAGTTAGCAAGAAACACCATTAACAATGCTTTCGCCTCAAAATGTATTAAAGGGCGAGTGGTGAGTTTTGTAGCAAGAATGAACAACAACAACATAGCCATAACAATGACAGAAGATTACACAGCAGATTTCTTCTTGAGGATGATAAGAATCTGGGAAAAAATCATGCCTCATGTTTCAGTACAAAAAGATGAACCACGGCTCAAGGTTGTCGCCTATGGAATTCTAATAGCCGACTTCCGGTATGAATCGGGTATGGAGATGATAAAAGCAGAAGTGTTTATATTTAACAAGTGCCTGAAGCCAATTGGCATGCCTCACCGGATATATACAAAAGCAAGTCGAGAAGTAGCTGGATCAGTTGCTATTGCGTTTGCTTCAGAAGCTGAAGCCAACCGAGCCATCAGAAACATACTTTATATTGCTGGAACCAGTGTGAGGATGACAAAATTCATTTCCGTAGCTCCTATTACGTGCTAAGCCCGATTAGTAATTGACTGGGAGCTGGACTCCAAGCCGTCACGTGAGATAATTTGCTATGTCAACAAAAGGACTGGCCCAATGCCAATGCAAGCAAGTCAGATCACTCAGGACAAGTGTATCCGAAATTGGGCAGACTTTGTTGAACATGCTGGATCACTCAAATGAATGTGTCCTAATTAGGAATACTATTCTCAGACGTAATCACTAGCCCTTTTCCAATAATCTATATAGATGTATTGTTTCTTTCCTTTGTAGCTCGATAGAAAAAGATAACTTATAATTAGCATAGCTTTCGTGCTTGACCGACCTTGGCTTTCGCCCTTTTACAAACATTTTTCTATTGTTCAATTTATAGACTCCGTGAGGTTAAGCCCGGAGTAACATTTCTAAAAAAAACTATACAATCTGGTGTATGAGTTTTCGAGTCCCAGACTGCTACAGCTCATCCTCTTCTTCAAAATCATCACCTGAATCTTTTTATAGTACCAATCTATTCCCTGTATCGGAATTTATAACTCCTATCTTAGTTGATAATAATCAACAAACAGCCGACGTCAATATGACAAATTTAGCGATGCAAGACCCTTTTGAAAACTTATCGATTGAGGAGAAGAGGGAACTACTCGAAATTCTACAACAAAAAAAAATTCAAATACTCCAATTGCGTTCAACCCTGCACCTCCTGCGCCGGTAACTAGGGCATCGTTACCAGAATGGAATGGACAAGCGGAGGAATTTTATTTTTCCATGAAAAGACTAGTGGCAAGGATAGAGAGGGAATGGGAACCCTATGTCGATCAGGGATCAATCTGTTTAGATATGGATTTCACCATGCAGAGAAGCATTCACGCCTCTGGGTAAAACGATACAGCTAAAAGCCTCTCTTAATAGCCGTCTTCGTCGCGCATTAGTTGGTTTAGATCTGCCTCCTTTAGAAGACTATGACGTATAAACCAAATCATCGACCAAGGACACTAGCGTATTCTTCAACTAAGCTTCAGTCCTATACTAGGCTCAACTCAAACTCGCCTAAAGATGCTGTTTATCAGGTTCTTGATATGACGATTGGGAACGATGAGATCACGCTTATAAAAATCTACAATCAACTTGACCAATCATCAGAGACAATAGAAAGATGTTTGTACCAGATACAACTGTCAAGAAAGACAATCATCATTGGAGATTTCAACTTACATCATCTCATTTGGGAGAGTCAAGCCTCTGCTTCAACAGAAGGGGAAGAATTGGTAGAATGGATGGAAGAAAATGAACTAGAACTTGCCAGTATGCCAGAACAGGAAACATTTTTTCGACCACAAATCACACATCCAACAGTAATCGACCTTATAATAATATCAAAGCTGATGTTAGAGAGAGTTGAAGATCTTGGCTCATATCATTCAGACTTGCTCTTCACAATCTTAGGGCTAAATACACCGACCAGTGTTCATCCAGCCATTCATCACGTGAAATTCAACACAAAAAAGGCGGACTGGAGCAAGTTTAGCGTTACATTATAGAGCCTTGCAAATTCAAATAACTTTCTCGGTTTTTCAGATGTTACAAGACTTCATCGGTCGTCTAATTTATTGAGTTATCTCCAAAAAGGTTGTGGTATATAAACACTGAATATTTCGACAAACTAACAGGAGCATTCACTGAATGTATAAGCGAAGCAGCTAAATTTTCTATCCCAATATACCAGCATACCTCTCGAAGTAAGCCGTGGTGAACTCAAAACTTGATGGATCTTAGAAATCTAATGGCAGAAGGTAAGAATTCACTCAAAAGTCGAAGAGAAGGGCAAGATCTCTAAGCCACTTATCCAGCCGCCCGAAACTCAAATTTTTCAGCTAAAAAACTAGCCAAATCCGATCACTGGGAGAATTTCCTGTGCCAAAAAACTAACATATATACGCCTTCACGCTCGAGTCCCTGAAGAGCATCGGCGAAAAGTCATTTCTTTCTAAGTCAGAAAAAATACTTAGGACTTAAGCTGCTCTTCATTTGAAGATTATTATGTTATAAAAATTATTTATATAACTTAGCCCAAGTCAATTTTCAAAGCAATTTCATTTACCGAAGACGCTCAAGTACGAAAAATTTCTGATATTAGATCGCCCAACAAAATGTTAGTCGAAAAGACTTTTCATGGCAAATGTGAAGCGCTCCATGATACTCTTTACCCAGCTCTTCCTTGTGCTCCGGATCAGGATTAGACTGGATACAAATCGCAAAGATGGCCGTAGCTCGGTTTACTGCTGATGAGATGGAGAGAGTGTGTTCGGCCAAGATCAAAAGGAAAACACCTAGTCCTGACTCAATCACACAAGAAATGATCACTCACGCTTAGCATGCAATACCCTCAAGCTTCGTAGGAATTTACTCTTGTCTACTAGACGCTAGGTATCATCCTAGATGCTGGAAGCGAGCTACAGGAGCAGTGTTACATCATTGCCACGGCCATCTCCATTGATTCTCTTCTCGTGCTCGAAACAGTCAACACAGATGCTTTTCTTTCCAAACCAATCGACTCAATAACATGGCATAAACGACTGGGTCATATTAATCAAGAATATATGTCGAAAGAACCATTAAAGTTACACATTGGGCCAGTTTCATGTGAAAATAGGAGGAAGATTGAAAAAGTCTGATTTTGATGCAACTTTGTAACTTTGTAACCAACCAACAAGATACAGATTAACAAAAAACATAATCTGTTAACTTCAACACTTTTTCTAGACGTTAAAGGAGCTTTCGACCATATGGCAAAGAACCAATTACTTGGCGTATGTTATGGCCTATGCTTGATTACAACTTCAGGCATGACATCTTAAATTAGGATCTACATAAATTAGAGATCTTAACTCGGTAAAGATAGATTTCAGGGGCTAATATTGATCTGTTGATTGTTTACTTAAGAAGCTGGTGCTGTTCCTCAAAGACAGCTTTCCAGCTTCGCAAGTTTGTATGTTAATTATAGTTATAACTATAAATTTAGGGAATCATTAAATTCTTACCCCCTTTCCTTATTTTCTTACGCCCCTGCCCTGCTTATTGAATGACCATGCCCTGTTGGTACTAGGGTCCGCAGCAAGCTAGAGTTTGTAAACTCCAATCAGCACTAGAAAATTTATCACCGAAAGAAACCAGGGCTAAGGAATCCATAAAATTACTCTATCTAATTGGTCAAGCCACGCCAGATTTTAGTTCTGACTGATTAATTCTGGGAATCATCAAATTCTTACGCCGTTTTCTT
>PEDP01000756.1:0-18096 GCA_002918395.1 Erysiphe pulchra | reverse complement strand
GCACGGGTAGTTGCTGGGGTTTTTGGCTATATAATTGGCTTATTTTGGCAGGGGGTACAGAGCAGCAATTTACAGGGGGTACAGATTAGCAATTACCTTCTCCTCCAATGAAATTATGACATAATATTGAGAGCCGGTGCATGGATAATTGCTGGGCTTCTAGTCATATAATTGGCTTTTTTTGGGCAGGGGGTACAGATTAGCAATTACCAAGGGTAAGCGGCAAGTAACTATTTCTCCGTAATCCATGAGGACAATCAATCAATGGTTGTAGCAGGATCGTCTACAAGTGAACAAACACCATATAAAACTGACCTCAATCAAACTCCATTTGAGTGTAGATCACATCATGTCATGTAAGGCTTAGTGAACCCCTAAATAGCCCCTTTCTCTAATCCATTATGCATGACACATTGAGCTAAACGAGACTCCTTCCCGAAAACGCGCCCATGTTACACGCGACAGATGTGGAATGCACTTGATTTATTTTTGATGGATACTAAGAACGTTTTAAAGGCGTTGTTTACAGATAAAACGGAGAAGGAAGATGGTTGAAAATACATTCTGAATACAAAAATCAATTATGTAGTTACAGAGAAAATACTTTATATACATAAATTTATGAAAAAAACCGTCTTCATGACGGTAAAACCTTTTTGTAATATCACTTATATACCAATGAATAACACAGAAAAGGTCTGCTGCCCTCCCCGCCAAAAGAATTGCAAATTAATATCTGTACAGAAAAATCATGATTAAAAATATCGAGGTATAATAAAGCCAGCTTATTTTGTAAGTCCGGCTAATCGCTAACGCATTTGATTCCCCGATTGATTGTAGTGGAGAAGGATATTGATGAAAATTTTGAGTTGGAAGGGTTATAGGTGGGGTCTCAGGTTTCAAGAGACTTGGAGGGCCACGATCCATAGCAGCTGAGACAGTACTTAGGAAACCTTTATTTTCAGAGATAATAGTCATTTCCCAGATCATGACACCGCCAAAATTACTAAAATTTCTCGAGTATTGAATTACACTCGTGAGAAGTTCACCCGAAATATATCCAGTGGTAGAAGCATTTTTCCCACCCGGAATACCCATGAAGACTTGTACATCATGACCGGGATATGCCTATTTTACAAGTTAGTTCCCGAAATGAATTTTAAATTGAGAGAAAAAGGAATTCTGACATCTATAGCCCACTTATTCCATGTATTGAAATTATAATTAGTTTGCGTGGCATTTCCAGGTAGAAAGCTATCTGTACCACAATAATTGTTATAGAATTGAACCCAAATGGCATCATAATAGATTGAACCATCCAGCAATGGCCCAAAAAATATGTCTGGAAAGGGGCATTGAGGTGCTGCAGTTAAAAGAAGTTTTTTATCATTTGATTTCATATACATATCAATAAGAAGTCGAAGACGAGTTCCAAAAGGGAGCAAATTTGGGTTTTTTGACTCGAAGTCAAAGTCAAACCCATCAACCACTGCCTTTCCAAAAGGACGTATAGCAGTAGTATTGTCGGTAATAGGTCCAAAGTTTGCCCAAACTTTGTCAGCTGCATCACTTGCAGATTCCTCAGTTGAAAACCCGCTTTCATTATAAGCTGCTCCACCGATAGAAAGCAATATAGTTTTGCCGTATATCTTCTGACATATAATTATATCTTCTCTGTGGTGTTGTTAGTCATCCAATGAAAGTATAAAGGGGAATGGAATTTGTTAAAATCTTACTCCATCTCAGGACAATACACAAGATCTGTCCCATTTATCGGTTTACAAGTACCAATAGAATCGGCTAAATTTAAATCTTCATTTTTAAGACTTCTTAAGAACGAGATAAGAATAATCTGTAAATTTATCAACATTTGATCGTGTGCGTAAGAACTCACAGATTATTACATCAATATTACTATCTACCAATAATCAGTTAATTTTTTGTTTCTATGTGTGTATTGAAGGACTTACTTGTACAGTAAAATGACATTCGTTGTTGTGCGCCTGGATGTAAAAGACCATTTTGTCCTACATGTTGATGAGATTAAACATCTAAAAATTGGGTTTTTCTGAATTTACCCCAATACACAGCGATAGTATCTGGACCTAATGTGCTGTTTAGGGCTAGTAAAGTTGAAGCAAAAATGAAGATAAAAAAAAGATTTCTGAACATAACCAATCATACAAAAATTAACAAGATATTATTTTTCAACCTCAAGAAAAACTTTAACAAAATTAGGTAAGAATAATGGCTATCTATATTGATGAGCATCACAAGGATGTTTTGTGGTTTATAGATGGAGATCATAAACGTCCGCTGAGTCTAGAAGTTTCAAGCAAGAAAATGCTCTTTCTTAGAGCTAGATCCCCATCTTTAATAAGTGAAATTGATATATTTCTAAGTGTTTGGTGGTTACAAATGAAACATAGTACATTACGTCATTGAAGGCTGAGAAGCTATTAACTGAATGCCCTAGAGGGGTTCTGAGTCGCTCCAAAAGTACATGTCTGAGTCTTCTTGCTTGGATGATTCAATTATTAGATTTATAAGGCGTTCTGGTTTGATCCCTTCAGTAAATGAGTCGATACAAAGCATAATGAAAAAAAAATTGGAATTTAAATTGTTCAATTGAGTCGGTACTTTTTGAACCCAAAAAATTCAAACTTACTCAACATCGGCTCAAACTCTGTTAAAGAACATACTCATAGTTAAGCAATCGTTTCACAATATAGATAAAATTTTAACCATTGAGATTAAAATATTGGAGTCAAAGTTTTATTATTGAATAAAAGATCTCAGACTTTGTATTGTTTTGACAGCTGAATTGATGTATAAAATCCAATTAGACAACAGATATTTCTTTAAATTCACAACAGGAAAAGTTAATCAGAAAGTCACGGCCTCTTGACATTTTCGCGGTGCCTTGCTGTTGGAAATTCTCTTTACATACAGTTCAGGAGATAGCCATGAAATAAACATAGATCCACACAAGGTTAATATATGCCCCAAGACATTAACGTTTAGTAAGTGTTATGCATCGGTGCATTCTATTTGTGGAAATGAATTGATTGTTTAACAACTTTTATTATAGCCAATTAGCAATCATTCTTTTAAAAGACATTGATTTTTAACGAGAGTAGCTGTAGTACGCAGATACGAAATTTATTCGAAGTTTGAGACAACTCGATGAATATGCCAAGTCACCACTGTTTTGGTTTTGAAACGGTTGAAAGGTATAGAACAGTTGCACTCGTGGCTATAGAAAAAATCCCGGAAAACTTTGTAAATTAGTAGCTCTGTATCCTGCGATACGAGATAGTATGAATAAATAAGAAAAAAAACTTACATCGAATTTTATATATAAATTTTACCTCCACATTCCGCCCGCAAAATTTTTAACACTTATGGGGCTCATTTTTTCAATTCTTGAGAGATAATGTAACTTGCTAAAAATATGAAAACAATTACAAATGCTTAGACCCCAGGAAGTCTCGAGAAAATTTTTTTTTCCGACGACATTCCATGAAACAAAGTGGCTTGAATTTTTCTGGATAAGACAATACCCTCATTTTTGCTGCTTTTAAGGCCAAATAGTTCGTCCGGAATAAGATTCTCAAATTTTTCCGAGTCCTGATTTCATGATGGTTGTAGGAATAGATCGACGGTACATGGAAAAATAAAGAATATCCTTACCATTAATTGGACTTCGCCAACTAACCATAGGATAGAATTGATTCGGCTGACAAAAAGTCGTTTGTGAATCAGATGAACAGAGAACCATAGCGGAAGTAGCCGGTCTGTGCTTCTTCCGCGAGTTAGTCTAAAAATGCCTGTTCAAGCGATGACTAGGTGGGATACCCCTATCATTAAATAAGTGATTAATAATCATTGCAACGCTCGAGAAGACTCTCAAATTCCATTGGAATACCTGCATCCATCACTGGCAGTTATTGATATTCAAGATACATTGGTTCAATGGATGGCAAAAGAAGCTGCAATAATTGCAACCATTGATTCAAATAGAGGTTTCTTGAGTCTCAAATTCGATACTGGGGCAAGTACTGGACTGGGCCTACAACTGACACGATACTTGATCCATTGATCGTAATTCGAAAGCGGGGACTGAAAAGTAAACAGTCGTTTCAGTTGAATAAAGATATGAAGGGAATGTAAGCAGTCTCAGAGCTAGCTGCATCCTAGCGGCAGGACTCCTAGTGGCACAGAGATTGTCAATGGAGTTCCAGCAAAGAAACATACTCCATTTGCAACTTGAAAGCTTATAGAAAAAAGGATAAGTGTCCGATATGAAGATACCAACAGCGGCATGCACCTAGAGTCTCGATTCCACTTTCAAGTAAGGGATCAGCCATTAACATAGTTTCATTGGAAACGATGATGGAAGGCGCGGTGGAGCGCAGGTTGACAGGCGTTGATGTCAGATCAAGTATGAGAAGGTGGGTGAGACTTGGCTAAAGACTCTCAGGCTCCTCAAACCTCTCCTTGCAAAACTGTCCTAAGAATTTGTATTGACCGTACGAAGATAGTAATAAATTATTCTGATTTCGCATTTTCTTAAAAGTCAACTGTAAGGTATTAGAATTAGAATTATTCGACATAAATATTTGGGAAAAAATTACAACTCTCTCTCGCTTTGTGCACATCTGTAGTTACATAGGATTATCCGTCGAGGATTACAGGTTAGCTCGTATCGAAGTTCAAAATAACACTAAATAGACTCAGTTCGTCAACAAGGATTGCTGTAGATAATTGTGGGAATCTAAGTTCCTAAGCCCATAGATTAACTGTTAACTGCTTCAGTTCAATAAAGGTTTACGACCTATGGGATAATTAGCTAAATAATATGGTTCTTGAAATAATTTGATTGGTCAGCAAGTGCTGTAATGATTATTAGTCAATAATTACTAATGATAGGGGGTGTCCCAACTGATCATCAGTCCGAAGTCTTGATTTTGTAGTGATTTTGAGCTCTACCAGTGAGCAAAGAAGATTGTTTAGATAGTTTCATCTGCTCTGGATAGCCTCTAGCTCCTCTTTGGATAGAATTTTCAGGCATTACTGATTCTCAACAGTGACCTTCAGTTATCATAGAAGTCCTATTTTAACTAACGTTGATAGAGCTTGCATTGTTTGTTGATGACTCGTATAAAGTTACATGGGTGTCCCCCGGATAATTTTCCTATAAAATTAACGTAAACAGAAATTATTGTATAATAGATTTAAAACTAAGATTTAAGTTTGATTTTAGGGAACTTAGCCGAGTATTTAAAACCATCCGCAAGCGAGAGGGGAAACACCATATAAAATTCCCTAGTCAAACTCAACTTGAGCGTAGATCATACCATATTGGGTTTATTAACTACTCGGGGACGCCCATGTAGATTTAAACGATAAAACTAACGCCTCTGCTACTCAGCCACAAACTGACTTATTGCCACGTCGTGATGGCCACGTCGTGATCACACAAAGTTAAGTTCGCGTACCAAACTACTATTACGTCATCTACAGTAGGTATTATAAATACAAGGTTATGAGATTTGGAATAGCTACCTAGTGGATATGAATTGCACCTTCACAGTGACATGAAAAGAGTAGTGACAGATCATGGCTCTAAAATATTAACTTCGTTAATTTTTCATCTATACTGAGGTCGATGACTCTTTACATACCTAAGAACTACATACATCTACTGCTAAATCTAGTAAACAGAGAATGTTGAATTTTACTAAAATATTCTCTAGCCTCCCATAATTCCAGAAAATTCCTACATTCTTCAACAAGAAAATGCCAGAAGATTTCTCTCTTGGTTAACTGGAATATTCCAGAATACCCTGCATCAAACTTCTAACTGCCGTGCATAAGATTATGCTTATGCATAATAAATTTCAATTGCCGGTGTGGCTGAGTATATTCCAGCCTGTTATGACATCATAGGTATGATATCACAGCTTTAGGCGTACGGCATACGTCGATATACGCCATAAGCGAGTTACATACGAAACCCCCTTAGGGATATACGACCCCACTTCCTTGTAGCGAAGTTTGAGTACCGAATTCGTCAGGCTGTGAACATAAATTTTATCATTACTGTATCTTGTTATGCAAATAATGCGTAACATGGCAGTTACGCATAACTAAACAGGGTTGTTGAATAGAGAATTGCTGGGTTGCTAGGGAACGGACGGTGATGAAGTAAACAATCCTGCATCCTGCCGATGTTAATTTCATGTTTATCTATCAGGAGTTTGAAGGATCGAATTTAAGATCCCCCGTACAACTAGATAGATGTTATTGTTACTATTACTGTCACTGTCATTTTTGTTTATGATTACTTTCATGCGGTTTTATATTAGTTTAAAAGTGTGCTCATGCACAACGTATGTATTCTTGAATCCTAGGCTATGTAACATATGTAGGTCCTATCTTTCTACAGGCTAGAAGCATCTTTACCTCAGGTAGTATGTTATGTACCTCCTTTTGCTTGCTTCACGGTTCCTGTGCATCAGTGTTCCCATTAATTAAGCCCTCATTCGAGTTTACACTTTGAGGGACCATTAGCCCGTCATTATCTCCCCTCTCCAGCAATCTAGCAATACAGACGTTTTTTACGGGTATGGAGTTACCGGGGAAATTCCTCCAAAAATCACTGAGTGCGAAGCTCCCTTACGTGAGGTTGTCCAGCCAGGTGCTGTAGAAATGAGTATATCTAGGGTGTTTCTCTATATTTTCTAGCCTCCCCATAGCCCTGCTTTTTGATTCATGCCTCGGAACAGATCAGAAGTCGTAAAAAGATGTCAGAAAAGTCTTGGAACAGAGTGTAAACATTGAGAGAAGCCTAGCTTACAATCTAATATTGATATGGATCTCAGATAATCGATTAGCCCATCAAATTAGAATGATCCTTCAAGCTAGTAATTATCAGATTTGAAGCTCCGGAGATGATTTTTGTTATGAGTGAGATTATATTCATCAAAAGAACGGAAGCGTCCTGGAATTTGCTTTTGTGGGCTTTTAATTCACTCTCTTGTGGGAAGTACATATTGAATTGTGACAATAACTCAATAAATTACTATTAAAAATTTTTTCTCTTATTAATCCTTCTCTTTCTCAAAGTTATGGTGGTCACCATTATCATCAGAGGTGTTATCGGAAACGTTTCTTCCAGAATAAGTGGGAGGAAACTCAGCCCGAAGTTGATAAAGGATTCTACTCAACTACGGCTCTTCAGCTTCTGAAAAGATAACCGAAGGTTAATAGCGGATACCACGTACTTTTGAGTCGTCAACCTTCTATAAATGTAAGTCCTATTGAGTACAACTTGTGTGGATGAACAACGATCAAAAGAGATCTAAGGGTGTTAAATTAGATGCTATACATTTCTTATGAATGCAAGGTAATATAAATGAGAGGGAAAGAGCAAGAATTATTTTGAATATATGTATGTGCATAAAGATTTATCATTAACTAATTATTTTTCATATGGAGGAAGATAATGTGCAATATGTTGAAGATTTACTACCTCAATATATACACTTCTACAGAACTTTTCTCCGTACTCTAGTACTTCACTAAAATTTTCTACCAGAAAATGATATCTCTACGGTATCCTTGTCCTAATTCCCATATTATTATTCTTAACATTTCCTTAACACTTAATGGGAATATTTCATTTTAAGTATACTTTATCATTAGCCGAGTTCAAGGCGATCAACATGGGCTATTTACTAGCATCAACTATGATACTATGCCGGGACCATAACAAAATTCATAGTAGCGGGCCGACCAAAATATCCAGCCAGAAGTTTGAAGATCTTGCCTTCTGGTCTGAACTTAGCAAGAATCTCATTGTCTCCCGAAACAACCTACTTCAACAGATCTAACCCCCATCCTCGAGCTTGCGGAACTATGTGAGACAAACAACATTAAATAGGCGACTCTACGGTCTTATTTACCCAGCTCAGAGCAGTTGGGTGTTTTTTCCAGTTGAGAACAAATGCTTAATACATTATCACCAAACTGATAACGAGATCGACCGATGATGGTATCTAATGTCTTACTAACTCTTATCCCTATACTCGTTTTTTTTGAGTATCAAGGACAATGGAAGTAGTAACAGCCTCGTTGTTGAGGCGCGGTCAGCTATATCAAGGATAAGTACATAGACTCAACGTACTGACTAGTGCTGGTTCGTAGTCAAAACAGTGCTAGTCCTGATGATCACCGGTTCTGTTAATTGATACATTGGTTGTTTCAGAGTAACTTAAATCATTATGCCTTCATTCGCTACTTTCAATAGCTCAAGACTAATTCTTGATTTCGTCGCCATTTTAAGGTCCTGTTACTCTCCATCAAGTCAAGAAACTAAGAGATTTTGTCCATGAGAGATAGAAAGTGCCATTGTGGTTGATAATTTTCGAGATACAATCAAACTAGTTAAATTCAAAACATGACAGAGGTAGGGCGTTGCTAGTCAATTTCGGCTTATCTTGATGTTGTTTTTCCCACGACTCGTCTTCTAACAACAAACCAAAATTATCTGTTAGAAGTGCATTGGGCCAAACTTTAGATCAATACGTATTTAATGAAAATCCGTGAATTGTTTTACTGGACAAATCCGTTTACTTGGCGATGCTCGCGAAGTTCATTTCTTTCTTGTTAATTACTTAGTTCATTACTGTCAAAAATCGTTGAAAGAACCATATGATTGATGGTTGCTATGAATTTTGATGATTGTCATTAGTCTCTTCAGTTCCAGGGTCAAAAGATGGTTTTATAGATGTGATACGAAAATTCTTGTCACCGCTAGATTTACAAACGGTACATGTCTGACCGTTTTCAAATAATAATATCCAAGGCCCCATCTACCTTCTTTTAACCCAGACTTGAGAGATAATGGGCAAATTTCTTAAAGCATCTGTGCTTGGTTCCTTAAAAGCTTGAACAGCCTTGCGTTTGAGTTGTAATTTAGTTATCTCCTCCATGACCTTTTGGACAGCTTTGGTAGGAGTATACATATCCGGAGACGAAGGTTTTATCACGCGTGGGTTCCGGCTAATTGATTAAATTCTTTGCTTGTGAACTGTGTTCCGGCGTCGTGTGTAATCACATCTGGTAGCCTCAAATATGTATCATTGCAGCACTGTCTAATACAATTCTAAACTAATAGAGTTGAAATATGTTTCAGCCATTGTGCAGCTTGGAACCGAGTTGCCTCATCATAACCATTGATGTAAAGTATGTCAGCTAATACTGAGTGATTTAATTGAGCTTCAGGATATTCAATACTAAATTTAAACATGAGGTACAGTACTATATTTTTGACACGATAGACAATATTTAGTTAATTTCTCAATTTTTTATCGATGCACATTAAGTCCAAACTTCCGTAATAAGTTGCACAAGCGGTCAAGTAACGAATGTCCAAGTTGTTGATGTAATTATCGCAGTGTAGTCTCATTCAATTCTTCAATAATGAATGTTGTTGCGAAAGGCGGATCTCAAACTAGAAAAGCATGTCCAAATTTACGTACAATTGGGTGAAGACCAACACTATAGTTGTTCTTCCGACGAATGAGATTACGAAGATTGTTAAAATAAATCTCACGATCATCCATGTCCTTTAAGCTAAGCAGAGACAGTAGATCTAACTCCACAATGTAGAACTATACTGGACCAATCGGAGTTTCGACGGTTACGGTACCGATTGATTACAAATTTGAAATCACGGATGTATACTTTTTCAAGTAGCTGATCATTGTGTAGTTTCTTTATAATAGTGAATTGCTTTAGTCCTCCCGTTGAATACTCTGAAGCACCGGAGTCAATAAAAACTCCTGGAAAATTTTCAATACCAAATCTTGGCGTAAAAAGCCATATTTCATTAACAGCTCCACCTTAAGCCATAAGAAAATTTCATTACTTTGATTTGCACTTAGAGTCGTTGACAATTTTTCAAAAATACAATGTTTAAATTTCCATGCAGTATTTCAATCGCTTCATTACTATCAATGCAAGCATTTGAAGTGAAACAAAATCAGAAAGTTTTTTTCAAGTGGCCATTTCTGTAATTCATCATCAGATTTCACTTCTGATTCACTTTCTTCGGATGGATTCGGTAAATTGTCCAACATTTTATTTTTTTATTAGTCCTTCAGATCAATTTTGAGACTCTTCATAATCCATTAAGTACTGTCTGAAGACTTTTTCATATGATGGACTACTTCTTTTAAATTTGTTGAATATCTCGTCTATTTGGTATGGATGGTATTTAGACCAACGTTTTTTCTTGGAAAACATAACACATTCATTTGGGAGTATTAAGCGATGATTTTGACATGTTAACATTTTTGGCTGCTTCTTATTCTTTCTATCAAAATTATAGTATTTATCAGTAATTTAATTTTCTGCTGATTATTTTGTTTCAATTTGCAGCAGTCATATCTGCTAGCAGAAGCTTGCAAATAATTCATGTGACCATTGATAGAGGGTACATATCTATCACAAACTGCTGTAAAGTGTGTAAAGCCTGGTGGTTTTTCGCATGGGCTACGAATTTTATGATGAAAAATTTTATCATTATTTAAACCCGATGGTAGCCCAAACTAATAGGTTGGTCTCTATCGGAGCTGCGTGAGCCATCTGTGCTGCAGCTTTCGCCAAAGAATCTGCTTCCTCATTTTATGAGACTCCCGCATGACTAGGAACCCACTCCGCAAAGATATGACCGTTCGTAATATGAGGTATGACACATGATCTGACTGCCTGTCTAACTAAGTCAGGCCGAGACCCTCGCTGTGTATTTTTGACACGTTTCAGGTGTATTGCTACAGCCGCTGCTTTTGCTGTCAATTTGCTCACATATGTTAGAAACATTAGTTTCCTGTCCAGCCAAATTCCCAGCCATCTTGTCACTTGGTTAGGAGTTATACATCAGTCTCCTAGGCGGATTTGTGGGTACTCTTTAGATCTGGGGGCCTGAGTGAAGTGCTGCAGTTCAGACTTTTCTTAGTCAAAAGTGATAGAGTTGCTTTTTCCCTATTCAATGATCTTGTCTAAGTCTTATGTTAGTTTACTCGAATAATCTAGTAGTGTTTTTCTAGAGCGAAGTAGTGCAAGGTCATCTGCGTAGCTATAGATTTGTCTCGGGTTTATGAGACTTATGAGGGGTTCGATGTATAACATAAAGAGAATAGAAGATACGGGGGAGCCTGGGGGAGACCACGTGTCAGTGGTAACTCTTGAGTAGTGAAATCCCCCATGCGAATTCGAGTTGATCTACTCGTGATGAATGATTCCACCCATCCTGTAAGCCAAGTGGGCCATCCATTGTTCTTTTAGTTTATATATTAGCCGGCCTGGAAGAACTGTGTCAAATGCCCCTTTCACATCCATGATTAACGGTGAGGCCATTTTTCTTTGTGATCGGGCCTTCTCGATACCATGAACGAGGCATCCGACGAGATCCGTGGATGAACATTTTGAAAGTGCCCCGAATTTTTGTTTGCTAAGCACCCTTTGTGTGATAGCCACATAGCTGAACCTTTTGGCCATTAACCTTTCGAGTCCTTTCCCTAGGCATGACAGTAGCGCTATAGGGCACCATGATTTTGGAGAGCTAAGGTCCCTTTTTGGGTTTCGGAAGAAAAATTACCTCTGCCGTGCAGAATGTCCGGGGATGACGGCCCTGGCGTAAATATAGGCGGTATAGTAGTAGGACTGCATGTTTTAAACTGTCCCAGCAAGCATCTAGGATACTTGTAGTGATTCCGTCGATTCCTGGTGCGGTGTTTGATGAGCGAAGTAGGCATTGTTCGATCTCATCTATATCAACTTATGCATCTAGGTGCAGTTCAGCTCTACACACTGTTGGTTCTAGTTCTAAGCTAGTATCTTCCTCGTCTGACCTTCGTTCTAGTAGTGCACGATGGAGGACTGAAGCTTTGCCGCTAGGATCCGTATAAGTATTTTCGTCAAACTTTATTGGGGGAGAGCCGAAGGATCCATGATGTTTATGCCAGCTAGTGATTTTGAAAACGTCTTTAGGATGGCGTGCTTCCTCAATTTTCTTCATCCAAAAACCTTTCTTAGCTGCTCTTGTTGCCTTGCGTAGAGCCTGTTTTTCCATCGTGGCTTCGCCCTGCCTTCTGGCCTTTCGGTATTCGGTATTCGGGGGCCTTCTCTGCGCACTCAATGTTCCACCATTTTGTTCCTTGCCCAGATTGTTTTCTCTTTGGTAAGTGTCGGTCCATTTTTACTAGAATGTTCTGGATGATCCTCTCGGCAAGGTTATCCACGTCTTGCGGGAAGGAATCGGCGTTTGTTAGTGTTTCCTTGACTCCGGCTGCAAGGCGTGGGATATTCTCAGGTGTAAGTCTGAACTGAGCTCTGGAAGGAGGTGGTTTATGGCCAGTACATGGCACTATAGACAAAAATGTTTCATGATCGGAAGTCGTGTGGAGATGTTCCTCGATGTTACATTGAATTTGCGGGTTATTGGTGAACACTAGGTCAAGAGTGCTACCTCTGTTATGCGTGCCTATATCTATTGGAGAGACCAGAATTAGATTGTTTGTTTGCGCCCATTCAAATATTTCATCGGATTTTCTGAACGCTGTAGCACGGGAGTCCTAGAGTGGGTGCCTAGTGTTGAAATCCCTCGCTACCAAGCAGTTTGGTGGCGCTAGCCATGTTTTAAGAGCACTTATTACCGTTCCGCCTTCTGTTTTTTGAGGTGGCCTGTAGACGTTGGTGATTGTGATTGGAGGCGTAACTCCCATGATTGAGACCCAGCGGATGTCTGCGGTGTCTAAAGGGCGGATCTGTGAGGGCTTTAGTCCTCTACCTTTCCTGATATATTTTAGTACTCGTGGGCGTAGCTTCCAATCGTCTAGTGGGCTAAAAATGTCGTAATCAGGGTGTTTTTTGGTGACTTTCTTTTCAAGATCTGGTAGAATCCAGGGCTCTTGGAGTATTATGATGTCGACTGACTCAGCCCTTGCTAATGCCAAGGTGAGGTCATGATTGATAAGATTTGCCTGAAAGATCTTCAGGTATTTCCGTTGACACCTCATTGGGTTGTCTAGCATTGAGTAGGGGTAGTTTTTTGTGTTGCTCCATGGTTAGCTAGCAGCCATGCTTTATGCCCTGCTTGGCGTATTTTTTTCAGTTGTCCCTGAGTGTGTGATACTATTGTGTCTTTTCTTACTACTGGACGTGCTGGACATTGGATTTCATCTGCTGCATGGGGGCTCTTGCAATTAGTACATCGCGGTGGGTTCTGGCAGGAAAAGTGGCCTGGAGTGCTGCATTACTTGCAGCGTTGCTCGAAGTTGCACAGTCTAGCATCGTGAAAGCCCCAACATTTTGGACATTGTGTCGGTTTGGGTGACTTAGTAATCTGTCGAGCTGGAGTGTTACGGGCTAATGAGTATCGGTGAGGCACTCGATGACCATGCCACGAAAAGTTAATAAATTTCTATGAAGCCTAAAGAAGGACGAAGGAGGTCTTTTTTAAATACATGTCTTATCCCCTGATCTCGCTACTCCCTATCACCTACCCCTATGACCGTATGGGACTGCTAAGTTCCCCTATTTCATATTTCTTAGTCACGTGATATCGTTATATAACACGAGTGGGTCATAATAGGACAGCCCATTCGACCCACACAGGGCCGTGCCCGTAACATAGAGAACTAGTGCCGAAGAGTCTGAATCGTTGGGTATGTTTGGTGAAAGACGCCACTATGGTCCCCGTAGGTCCAGGCTTTGCGAGAGTGTTTTTAGACCAGGAAATTCGTGTTGGGACTAGGCTAGTGATGGTTTCAACCTCTTTCTTAGTAGATTCTTCTATTATTTGGATTTCTACCCCGTCTAGTGAATGTAGCTTCCTCGGTACGTGGTCCACGACGTAAGTTATACATTCTTTGGCTTTTTCCACTTTTCCTCCTAGAACCGATGTTATTGATTCTACTTTATCTAGTAATTTTTCCGCATGTTTCCCATCCACGTCAACTATAGCAATTCCAGATTTAACCTTCAGTATTGCTTTGACAGCTCCTCCTTCCGGTCCCAACTTTTTGATAAGGGTTGTTTTGACGGCGTGAATATGGTGCTCGCAGCTGGGGTGGGCTTCTTGGAGTCGGACGAATATTCTATTATCGATTCTCCGGTGCTGACCGCACTGAGCCGAGGCATGAAAGTTCGGTTTGGATGGCAAACTAGCCGTGTTGAAGTTTAGTTAGTTGGATTTTAAGGCTTGTGCATATGAGGATTTCGGAGCATTGCCTCTAGCTGATAGAGGAGCGTGTAATGACTGTGCTAGGTCGGACTGTTTTTTACAGTCATCCATAACATCTTCTCCTAGTGCAAATTTTTGATTACTTTGGCCAGTGCCTTCTCAAGGTTTCCGATGTCTTTGCTGAGCCCTATGTCTTGGATGTAGCGGGTTGTTCCGTCTAGAGACTTTGCGTATTCTTCTGCAACACGTTCACGATCTTTAATGTCTCTTCACGCTTCTAAAAAAGCTTTCTCGGTGGCTTTCGTGATGTTTCTTCTGAGCTCAAGCGACGGAATCTACGTTTGTGAAACTAGATTCTGAGATCTTTGAGTAGGGGTGGACATTAAAGGGGATAGGGTAGACGACGCAAGCGTAGGCGTCGTCGGAGGCGACATTTCGACATTGCTATCGGCATCCGCCATTGTTTTAAGAGAGCAAGCTAAAGCGTAATTTGAGAGAAGAGATGCTTGGCTAAATATAATGAAATAAGATGCTGTCGGGCGTTAAAAGAGTTTTCAGATGCACAGTAAGGGACCTTTAAAGACTATGTCAACCCCCAGTTTACAGTTAAATGGGTTTCCCGGGTAATCATGTGATACCTATGGGTATCTGGGTTTTACCAGGATAATTGCCAAATTGGTTAGGTCTGTTTACATGGATGTCACCCCAGTAATTTGTAATTTTTTCTGTAAAAAAAAAAAATCGTGGCAACTCACCGGCTTTTATTGGTGATCGGTAGAGCCAGTAATATTTTGCTTTAAAAAGAGCGGCGCGTTTTATCTCTAAGAAGCACCCTTATTGGATGAAATGAAATATATTTTTTTTGCACATGGACGCGTCAAGTAACATTTTTTTATTTTTCCGTTCATAAATATTGACCATCATCAACTTGGCCTATTTTCAAAGATATGGATATACATCGTTGTCGTTTTGTTCCACTCCCACCATCATCCATTAACGCCCTTGAATTCTCTCATTCTCACATTAAAAGGCCAAAATCCACAGCACCACCAAGACTAGCTGTTGGACGTGCAAATGGTGATATTGAAATATGGAACCCGCTGAAAGGTTCTTGGTTACAAGAAACTATCATTCATGGAGGCAAAGACCGTAGTATTGACGGACTTGTTTGGATTCAAAATCCAAATGAAGAAAGTAATGGAAAGAAGATGATTGGTAAATTAAGGCTTTTCAGCATTGGATATACCACAACGATTACAGAATGGAATCTGGCTTCTGGCAAGCCATTAAGACAAGCAAGCGGAAATCACGGAGAAATTTGGTGCTTAGCCGCACAGCCAGCCTTACCTGACCATCTTGATGCAACAAGTTACAGTCAGAATCTGATTGCAGGTTGTACAGACGGGGCTTTAGTCTTGTACTCAACCCAAGATGATAATCTTCATCTTCAAAAACTACTTGTGAGGCCGTCATCGAAAAAAGCGAAAATAATTAGTATAACATTTCAAAACCGAAATATTGTCGCGGCTGGCTGCACAGATAGCGCAATCCGAATATTTGATATTCGAAATGGGAAGTTATTACGTATAATGTCCTTAGGCTCTGGACAAAAAGGGGGGCCTAAGGATATCATTGTATGGGCAATAAAAGCTTTAAAAGATGGCACAATCATCTCAGGAGATTCTACCGGTGAATTAAAAGTATGGGATGGAAAAACATATACCCTTCGACAACGTATTCTAGCTCACAAACTTGACGTTCTATGCCTCGCGACTAACTCAGACGGTTCTGCAATCTTCAGTGGTGGTATGGATAGGCGGACTATATTATATAAACCAGCGTCTAAGTTAAAGGGAAGATGGATAGAGGTTGCTCATCGTAGGTTTCATAGTCACGATGTCAAAGCTATGGCTAGCTTTGAAGGACTTGGTATGAATATTATTGTATCGGGTGGTGAGTTCCTAAACACTAGTTTATTGAATTGCATAGAAGATTGACTTTACTAGGACATGATGCATCTCCAATTGTCGTTCCAATAGGAAAATATGGGCTTGAGAATCATCGAACGCTACCTTTTTTACATCAAGACCCACAAATTCGAAGCGCATCAAAAGCAAGACTAATAATAAGTTGGTGGGATCGAGAAATATGGATATGGAGGATTGAAAAGCTAAATTCATTAACTGATGAAGAGAGTAGCGATGAATCTTCTCCTGGAAGGGAATTAGTGGCCAAGGTTTTAATCAAAGGAGAGGCAAATATCACGTCGGCAGATATAGACATAGAAGGCAATGTACTCGTAGTTGCAACAATCGCTGAAATAAAGGCCTTTCAACTGCAACCTCGTTTAAAAGAAAGAGGTTATCAGATTTCAAAACTTCAAATTCCATCTACATTGTCTGGCGGAGCAAGGCTTCTTAAATTTTCTCCTAATGGAAAATGGTTATGTATAATCCAGCCCGAAAATGAGATTCTTCTTACTCGACTTGCACAATCTAACTACCCTGCAAGATTCGTGTCATTCATTACTAAACTAAGTCGTATAGATCGCCAAATTGATAAACTGGTTTCAAATGGAGGTCTTGGTAATTATCCCCGAACAATTACCCAAGTAACTTTCTCATCACAGAACCGTATACTTGCTGTAAGTGACTTACTGGGCTATGTTGATAGCTTTGTGCTGTGTGGAAAAGAGGATTATTCTCAGGAATTAAATGCCCCTAAAAAATTAGCACCTACAGACAATGAAATTGATTCAGAATCTGATAGCGAGAATGAAGCTGAGAAAATTCTAAGTTCGGTATATGGACAAAGTTGGGTTCGAAATCCACAGGCAAATTCCGCTCCTCAACTTCCAGCCACACCTGTAGTGCTATCTTTTCGCCCTTCTCACATTCCTTCTATGAATGATGTTGAACAAAACTCAGCTCACTTAAGTAATCAAAACAGTATAGTATCAAGTCATGTCATTGAGGAAGACCGTTTATTAGTTGCTACAGCAACAAGCGAAGTTTTTGAAATTGAAGTGCTTAAGGGCAAGCTAAGTAACTGGTCTCGTCGAAATCCTCCATCTTCATTCCCTGAAAGTTATAGAATGACATTAGAAACGGCGAAAGGGGTTATTTGGGATGTGAGTACTAACAGAGAAAGGGTATGGCTATATTCCGTTAGCTGGTTGTGGATGTTTGATCTAGGGAGAGATTTTTCAGAGGCCACGAACGATCAAAAAAAATCAAAACTAAAGAGAAAACGAGGCACTTGTGGTGCAGGAGGTGAAATAAAAAATTCAGAATTCAAAACAAGCCTTGAAGAGAATTCAACGAGATCTACAATTGATAAAAGAGTTAATGGGGTTACAAATAACTTTGACGACGTTGATGACGAAATGGATATAGATGAAAATGATGATAATGAAAACGTAATTTCTTGCCTACCTTTGATTTCTGATAAGTCGCCGCCACCGCCAACCAACTCGCTTGACCTTCAAACGAATAAAGAAATAGAAGCATCAGAAGATTTACAAGCTAATCATGCTTCTAAAGCCACTACACAGAACGATATCACAACAGTATCCAAACAACTTCCTTTTACCTATCATACATTCAAATATCGGCCAATTGTCGGTTTAGTATCCTTAGGCCGGACAAAAGCCACTAAAGCACCTGAGGTTGTACTAGTTGAGCGGCCGATTTGGGATGCAAAATTACCTCCGAGGTATTTTGGTGAACAGGAATGGAGGAGTCAAGAAGTTGATGGCTAAAAATCTTTTTAAAATAAATAGTTTTACAAAGTCGAACGACCCCTCATTCTCTTTTGATCTACGTTTCCCATCGTTCCTTCTG
>PEDP01000755.1:0-18111 GCA_002918395.1 Erysiphe pulchra | reverse complement strand
AGTCATGATAGCCTCATTCTGAATGTTGTAAGAATAGAGTACCAGAATCTACATTTCCTAAAAATAACCTTGACGTCATAAACCTCACGCGACGCGAGGTAAGCGACTACGTCATTAGCGATATATTATCACGTGAGCTGAAATCACTTCATGACACAGTGCTAAAACCCCGAACAGTTCTCACTCGAAAAGATAATAGTAAATTGGAAAGAAAGGGCATAGGTAAGTATGAAAATCGACGGGATGCATTGCATGTCAAAAAGGTATTGAAGAGAAAAACTTTTGAGATATCACAAAATATAAAGATCTCTCAAGACTCTGTTGGATTTCTCGATCAGGTAGAAACCTCAAGGCGCGAGGATAAATTAAACCCTTCAATTGCTCTGCTTCCGTTATCAAACTTAAGCAATCCACCTCTTACAGATGATCGCCTTTTTCACAGTCTTCGAGCGCGAGCTTCTTCTCATTCTCTTAAAAATTCGCTTGAGAGCTCCTAGCAGTGATTACTTTGAGTATAAATCACGCTAATTTCTAATCGAGTTATGTCTACTGACAACTTTTAAGAGATTCCAATTTATACTTGTTATTTCCAGCAGTATCTAATCCATCTTCTCGCTTTAAGCTTTACATAGAGTGAATCAAATATAAATTCTATGGGAATCCTAATCTTTAGTTTTGTTTAAATATGTTATAGACATGTCCTGCAAATAATACAAGCGTCCCTGGAAAAAGAAAACTAATTTGCTGTCGAACGTTATTATCAACCATGAACGAAAATAACTTCTGGCATGAACTCTACAAGACTACCAATTCACTGCAAAATGGCCCTTAATGTACTGTCTTATTGATTTTATACAAATTTTAAATGTTAAAGTTTCGTCATATAGCGACTAGACTGGAATACTATTTGAGTGCATTCAGCGGTAATCTTGTGCAACAGTAGTTAGATTTTTATGCTCAAATGATAGTTATGTAACACTCACTTTGCTCATAAATACTGCATAAATGTTTAGTACACTGTGGTGTGGCTGAGCTTACGTGGATAAGCCCTGCAAAGTTTAAGAATTTTGCTATACGCACTGACCAGTACTGGTTCGCTGTGAAAAGAGTGCTGGTCCTGAAGAATACCGAGAGTCTATAATAAAAGGGACAAATGAATCGTAGAGTTTGCACTTGGACAGTAGATCTCATGATCTAAAAATTACATCAATATTTAGTGAGATCGACAGGGATGTATTTCAGTAACTAAAAAAGTGAAAGCATAATTGACAATTCCCTCTCGAAAAAAGCAACAGTTGTTTCATTTGAACATTCAGATCTACAATTACAATGATTAATAAATGGTACCGATCAGGGGTTAATACTAATTTTATTCTCCTAAATTCTTCGAATTTCACGATTTTTCAAAAAATGATTGAAGTTAAGCATTTATGGATAAATGTTGCATGTTTTCATTGTTTTAATGACGGGACCGCGGGGGATATCGTAGTAGATGGTAGGATTAATTATATAAAATGATGACATTGTATAATTATATATATCAACGATGTCAACTTACAGATCATCGCCCACCGAGACATTCTACCAGGTTCAGAGAGAGGCATTACTTCCTTCAAAACTGTTTGAAGCTAAGCTGTGAGGAAAGACAAGCGTTTTCACTAACAGTTCCCTCATAATGATATTCTGCTAAGTCCTTAACTCGTAGTGGATTTAAGACATTAGACTAGAACCTTAATACCAATGAATGTATAAATAAATGGTATTCTGCCAAACTTAATTGTTTAATAACTTGGCTGTAGCTCCAAAGGTAGGACTGATATATTGTAGTCATACGATGATGTAGTCTCATCACGCAGAGGACATACACAAGCTTTATGACTAACAGTAATGCAGATACTACAAACATAGCTTCTAATTCTCCGAGGATCAGATAGGTGCTATTGTGTTCTTTCAGCATACTCAGAAGCGAAAAGATTATGGCGCGTTGAGACCGTTAGCCTGCAACATGTTTGAGCTATTAGTGAGTTCTATACCTCAAAATCTTGATAACATTTACGAGAAAGCTGAAGTAGCTGCTGTTAGTGAGCAGAAGATTTTCAAATCCTTATTGGATCTACTGCAATGCATATCCTGGATCTAAACTTCGGCTAGTTGGATTAGCGATTCAGATTCCTGCTGAATTAGCCGCCGATGTTCGTTGAAGTCATGTGTAGAAAAAATGGCTGATGGATCTACCGGTATTCTTCTAAAACAGCGGGTGCACGGTATGCCCAATTTTGAAGTGAACATATTCGAAAGTAGTTCATCTTCAGGCGCTGGGAATTTGAAGTTCTTGCATACCTCAGAGCATGTCAAGATATCTTCTTAACATCTCTCCAAAAAAATTGGCTAAATTTTACTAAATAAGGTGTTCGTTGAAAACAATTTTCTGACCAAAAGTAAGTTCTTGATCATCAAATACCCTTTTTATCAGCAAGTCACGCTCCTAGATATGACCAGTGGACTTCTGTAGCCATTTTATAAGCGCTGCGAGCACGATTTCCACTCCAATTTTAGACATATGTCCGAAGTGCATGGTTTAACGAGCCCAAGCAAGAGTAAGTCTCCTCCCTTTATGATATAGCCAAGTCGCCGACGGGTATAAGAACGTTCCCGTTGAAACACGTCGGTGATGCTGCCCTAGTTGCACAATACATGTTATGATTGAAGAGAAAATTGCGAGAGATTTCCTTAATCCCATCATCTCCTACCAAGAGCCCTCTATATCAAATGTTGCACGTTGTTTTTGCAGGTATGTTTCCATTAATGTGCCACGTGCATAACATTAGTGTAGTAGCGGACCAGGTTCTTGCTGATTTAGCCGCTGATGTTGATAATTCGTGATGTATGCTGAATCTCGAGAAGGAAATTTTTGGCCAATGAGTACGTTTTCAGCTCATGTCATTTGTATTACTCCTCCGTTTCAGAAATAAATGTTTGAATGCTTAGTTGACTTGAATATTATTAACTTTCATAAATGCAGACCAGCGTCTAATCCAACGTTAGCACGGATTAAATAGTCTATCCTCCTTTAGAAGCGCTAGGTAAGGAACATTAAAGAGAGTGAGTGGCCTATCAATAATGTAACTGTCATGGACTACGCTAGAACTTTTTCAAAGATATCGGATTTCACCAATCAGAATGTTGTACTAGTGTTGGGAGGGTGCAGTTTAGATACCGAAAAAGTGTAATACAAATACCAATCCCTTTAAATTAGAGAGTTACTTGGGGTGAGACCCATGTCAATATAAGCGAGATAACACCCATGCTCCTCAGCCACAAACCTGTGGCCAAGACACGAATCACAGAGTAAGCGTAACTGATTATCCACTTGAGAGTTGCTGTACGAACTTGAATGTTGTTAACCATTTTTATTTTTCTCAATTGCTCATAGCATGTTCGATATTTCTGTATCATAATTCACAATCTGTCTTTTGCCATTTGGACATGTAGCTAGCTGCATTTTGTCCTTCAAGACGACACGAATAACATCTCCCTACGCGTTGTTTAAATGAAGTAGTGGAACTAAGTTCAGCTAATACAAATATTCAAAGCCCGATGGTATTCTTGGCGAGCTCCCTCAAAATGCTCTTGCAGCAGCTAATGTAAGAGCCATACTTGGTTATTAGTCAATAGAACCCACTATCTGTCGACCTCGATATCGGGTTTGTAATGGTGCATTGAGCTCTCGTTCTCAATTGAAATAACTCTGCAGCTCAAAGGCTTTATTAGTTGGACTATGGAGTCGCTAGTTTAGATTTGTAAGTCCCTCATAGTTCTAACAGTTCTGGAGGGGTTTTATCTAGTTAAGTAGGTTGTTTCGGGAGGCAGTAAGACTCATATTAAGTCCAAGAGGCAAGATTGATTGTAGACTCCTGGACAGAAAATATAGCAAGATTGAAGATTGTGGCTGAGGAGCAAGGGCGTCCTCTCAGCTAAGTTTACATGGGTTCCCCCGGAGCAATTCTCTTAAATTAATAAAGATATCAACTAAAATGCTATCAGTTCAATTTAAAACATAACTATAAACATCAAAATAAATTTGATTACAAGTGTGCTTTTACAAATCCTCCAAATATGTAGAACCAAATAGAAAAACATCTCCAGATATGAAATAAAGACAATATATTCGCAGGTATTTTTCTTATTGTACTATGAAGCCTTGAACGCCCGGTTCTGATTCTTCTTCGACTTGGTTTGCTGATTGGTTGAGAAGCCTGAGCTAACTCAAACGTAGAAGGCTTTTGATGGGTGCTAGTTTTGCTTCTTTTTTCGCGCGAGCCACTTGGCCGCCTATTTTCCTGTTCAAAAGCATGCTCTTTGACATTCATATTTCATCTCGATCTGATTCCATAAATTCAGGGTCTTGGTCATAATGCTAATCTTGACACTTGACTAACCACCGCTGCAACTCCTTCCTCACCAGAATCTTCTCCGGCAAGGGGCTGAGGCATGTTGTTCAGCCTGAGGTAATGCCAATGCGACTGAAGATCTTGAGCCTGTAATACGATTAGATAGTCTAAGATCATTAGTGTGATACTGCAAGGGAGTCCCATAGTCTTCTTGAAGCCCCCTGTGAAGATAAAGATGTTCCATTAGGACCTTCTCTTTTCAACATTGTTCATATACCTCCTAACTTGTATTGTGCTGGTTCGGCCGTTACTTTTCTTTGAAACATTGGTACACGATGCTCACAAGCATCATCGATTTTTGATATTAATATTCTTTGGCGCTAGTCTTCAAGTTGATTCTGTAGTAAAAGATCAATGAAATTTACTTTAGAAAAAAGATTTTAAGTTGAGCGCTCTAACTGTGCTTTTAGAGCTCTGAGCACTCTCTGCGCGTTGTGTCGCTATGTTTCCCAAATAAAGTAGTTGATTTGGGTAGCACTTTATAAAGTTGTGCCTCCATGTTTGAAGCCTTGATCCCCATATCTAATTTGATAAAAATTTATAATAGCTGTTTTCTATTTAATCGATAGAAGCAGACGTTTTTCTCCGTGGCAATATTAGTAGTCCATTATTGGAATGAGTTAATAGAATAGATATTTCTATTTAATAATACGAAAGGAGTTATTGTACATGATTCGAGAAGTAAACTTGGAGAATTTTCGCCAACAGATGGTTACATCGTTCCCAAATCTTTTCTCTGTGTTCTCAGTTAGCGCATCGTGACTTTAAGTAACCAACGAGCTATTGAGCAACTGCCATCACTGAGCTACGACATAATCACAGTTGTGTAGCCCACACTTTTTTCGGATCAGAAATGAATTTTAGACGTTAAAGCGAAGTCGAAAGATGTAACGCAGTGATGAGATTCAATTCCTGTCAGTGATGTATAAGGCTATTAATCAACAGAGTAGACTCAAGCTTTCTCCACACTCACTGAGCGCACTATCATCAATAAAAATAACCCGATCATCCCATCCACTACAAGCAAATCTTTAACAAGAATCTCCGTAAGTTTGTAATTGAGGATTAACGATTATTTCAGATCACGGAGAATACAGTTATCCGAAAAAACTCATTACTGATATGACGGCTGATTATCCGATTGATCCCTGTACTGTGTAGAGCATTTATTAGAAAGTAGAATTACTCGGCTTGATCCAGATTGTATCAGAGCGTGGATAACGACTATTGACTCATCTTTCAGCTACTTAATGAAGAAATGGATGGAAATAACACTGGGAATATTAACATCAGAAAATATACACCCGCATTAGTATGTTAGACACCCATGTAAATTTAAACGATAGAACACTACACAAGCTTGTGGATAACGCAACAGAACTTTATCAATAAGTACGCGTATCGAACTATCAGAAATCGTTTTTAGTAAACATACTTCCATGTGGGCCGTATACTGAGCAGTGAAACGTAGAGCACCTGCAGAGAACTTAAGTCTTATGTCAGTGTTAGTACAGGAGAACTACCATGGAACTGTAGTGTTGACTAAACATTCTTCTCTACTCACATATGGTACTTGAAACCATTATACAATCAAGACTTCCGACTGTGAGCTTGACCACCTCCAGACATGGTGGCTTGAACTGGCACTTTTAGATTAACTAAGAGATTGCCTTTCTCACATAAAGTAAAAGCCCAATCAGAATGAGAGACCAGAGCTGAAAAAGCATATGGTCTATACTGGTGGGTCGACGAAATTGTCCGTCATGAAGTCTGTACAAATTACCTTGTCTCCTTTACTCATCACGAATCTTGCCACACTCTAAAAATTTTACTTCAATAGATAAAAATCCTCCGGAAATTGGAGCTAGAACAAACTCACAGCTCTAAATTAGCGACTCCAAAGTCTCACTTACCAAGGTTGCCCCGAATGAAATTGATTAAGGCAACTTAGACATAGGACAAGGCAAATTGAGAAAACAATGTGGTTTTTTTCAGTCCCTTTTCAAGCGCCCTTTTGTTATCGGACCTCACATGAAAGACAATATGTATCAACATTGAATGTTGTTCCTAAGCAAGTCTAATCAACGACATTCAATAGAAGAATTTTTTACCAACTTTTCTTTTAGGTACACTAAAATAGAATGACATCATTTTTGCTAGTCAAATGCTCATGAGCAGTTGGAAGAAACGACATAGGCAGCCTAATTATTTGTCATGACAACGAGTTTCTAATTAGGGTTTAAAACAAACTTTCTTTTCTTCTAACGCTAAGACTTTAGCTTGTTTGAGGGTTGGATTTTTGAAATTTTAAGCGTGAAGATGTCTTTTCTTGTTGTAGATATCAAAAAGCTGAACTATACAGCCAGGCTCAATAATGGCTGAGGTTTAATGCCACACCTAGTTGCATTCTTTCTTTTATACACTTTCCCACGATAATCAATCTTTACTTTGAGCAATATGAGCAGTGGGCTCTAGAAGGCCATGATAGTGATCGCCAAAATTTAGCTTAAGTGACCAATTTCATCTACCTTCTTGTGCGGTTAATCGAAAGGGACTTTCGATTGTTTTCGAAGGGCTTTTGCGTTTCTCGCCACTCGAAGCTTTAAATTCGCTTCTCTGGGGGCATCTGAAGACTATGCTGTCGACTTTGCTGGTAAGTTGTATTAGATAACAAGGTCTGGTGCGCATTTTTGCCAATGAGTAACCTTTGGCCATGGCAAAAGCTTCTAATTTCTCCATGAGATCTTTAGAAATTCCAACCAATTCAGAGAATGAAAGAGCTTGTGAGCAGGGTACATTTGTTGGAATATTCTAAAAAGTTTTAGAATATGTTTTTGCTTTACACACAAGATTATTGTGTGCTCCATGAAATGAGTGTTTTGGAGATGTAACACATTAATGCGTTCCTATTTGTGGATGGAATTTCAGATTCAACTTCATGTATAATAGCTAATCAGCAACCACTCTTTTCCAAGACAGTACATAAAATGTACGTTGGTTTTTAATGAGGGTTGCAGAAGTATGTAGTTACGAGGTTAATCGATGTATATAGCAGGTCACCACTGTTTTGGGCATGAAACAGTGGTAAAGCAAATTATAATTGTACCCATGAATATGGAATGGCATTATTGGAGATTTTGTATATAAGTAACACTAGATCCTGAGTGAAAGGTAATAAGAAAAATTACTTACTCTAAATTCATTTTTTATATTCTACCTCCACATTCCGCTTGCACTATTTTTAACAACATTCGAGTTGTGGTCGTGCTCAAAAGTACCGGTGCTCTAGGAAAAGGTAAAAAGGAGCAAGTAGAAAAAATAATGTAAACATAACTACCTCTGAAGCTAGTTATGTAATTTACAAGTGTACATATATGTGAAAACGAAATTTGCTCTAGTCAAATGAAATGTTTCAGGGTTCTTTTTGTTTGGTTTTTTGAACTTTCTAATCTTGTCTGGTGACTGTATTGTTTATTGTTTACGTTCATATGCAAATGTAAAAACGTTTCTTTAAACGGTTGCCAATAGACGACGGGCATGTGATTAGACTTCAACCAGGGGGCGGAGGAGTCAGTTAATCAAAGGAATGTAGGAGTCTGTAAAAGAGATTTGGGGTTGTCAAAAATTGCCTAATTAGGTTTACGAATACTAATGAGCCCATAGAAATGAGGGCCTACAGATCGGCTCCCTAAAGCCAGCTGGCTACACGGACTTCTTGTTCTAGTAAATAATGAAAATTCTCTCTCATCTTGGGCTAGTTCGCGTGTTCACGTGCAACGTGTGGCTAGAATTACAGGGTATAGCTAAGCGATTTATTGATTTCTAATAAACGTTGCGCGATTAGCATGCGACCCACTTTTTCAGGAGATACTCTAGCCCCGTTCGTTATCTTCAGATGACCGAACCCCTTCATTGCCCTAACCCGTGACGCTGACGGCTTCCCTGCCATTGCTAGAAATGAAAGTAGTGACAGGGTCCAATTGATACGAAGATGACCGGACACTGTACTCGTTGAAAATATCGATGGGATAGAGCAGAAAAGCTGTTATATCGGTAAGTGTTTTAAAAATGTCGGCCCTAGTTAATGTGAGCAGAAGCGCTCTGTTCCCTGGCTGGATTCGCGGTGTATCGATGATCAGTCGGGCTTAAGGCCGTAAAAGGGGTGACATTTTCTGTTGCTTAACCAACCATCGCTGAAGGTGATAAAAACACAATAGATTTCAATTACAAGTAGAAAGAAAAGCTAATTTCTAATTCCATCTGCCTGACTCGAAATTGGCGAAATTACTTCTTGAATTGAGGCAAGTGTCAACGAATGTCAACACACAAATCACAAATCTTATCTTCTGGAATAAAGTTTCCGTCTGGGAAGCTCTCCGAAGAGGCCAAAGCGGCGTGCCTTGCCTTTACGTTTGCCAAGAGAAGTACTACCGGCATCCTCAGCGGTAACTTACCCGTGAACCTTCCCTTTGCTGTCGCTCAGGGTGGGGAGTAGCAAGGGTAAACTCTAGCTTGCATGAGGACACCAATCAAATAGATTTTCGCTTAATGGAAAACAACGTATACTTACCTTTTCAGGCTAGCGTGATATTGAGCCCATGATATGACACTTGCTACTACTATGACACTTGCTATTCCATCCGGAGCGACGGCGAAGCGTGGAAGATTCCTCAGGTGCATCATTTCGCTGTCGTCTAAGTTGCGACTTGGTGCAAGAAGTGTCGCTCAAAATCTTATTCTGGCAAGAAATAGTAATTTATCATCTTGTGCTCAATGGCTGCAATCGCATCTTTCTAATGGAGTTCTCATTTGAGTCTGTTTCTGCTGCTGCATTCGAATCGGTTCAAAAGCTTCTAAAATATTTCAAATGTCGTTCCTCGACTTATCCCCATCGCCCGAACCGTTAGGGCCGAGATATCATGTGCCTCCACCGTCGAAGTCCAGGCATAATAAACCGAGTCTGCCAAGTATGAAGGAATATGACGAAACTGCGAATGAATCTAAGATTCCCAGTAACATACCTACGCACCCAATCGCTTGTATGCAAGGTGCTTTCGCGGAATCATTTCTGGAATCGAACTCAGGTATAAATTCTCCAACGTTTAGTCGGTCTGAGTCTGCCACGGAGCGAAGACGACAGTTATTAGAGCAAGATGTAACAGAGGAAACACATGCCGCGCGATGGAAATTAAAAAAAGGCCAAAAACACCACGAACTATGGAAACTAATGGCTCAAATTTCCTTTGGTGTCTATCTTCTATTGAATGGTATTGCTCGAGATGAGGCACAAGTTATGAAAATCTTACAAGTACACGTGGATGAGGCAGATGGGTTTTTAGAATCTACTTTTAAAGATTTTGAACTAGCCCTTCATGATATTGAGAACCGACTTATATCACTAAAATCACCCCTTCTATATCTTTCCGTTTTCGATATGATGATGGAAGATAGATATTTTCGAGGTTTCATCGTTCAAGGGAATGAGTGGGTCGAACGTGTTATCACAAGAACGGCCTCGGCAATGAATGACGCATTAAGAGATGTACATCATGGTGCAAACGCATGCAAATACTTTACTGTTTATCTAAAGAAGGAACATGACAATTTGTTATGGAAAGATAAGGCAGGTATGCATGGGTTTTATGAAGCAATGAAGGGAAATGTGGATGGATGGTATAAAGCATTTGTTTCACTTCTAATGAAAGGGAAACAACTAGATATTGCTCTAGTGCAGCTAGGTTCGATTGTTTCAGAGCTCGACAGGAGAGCTGGAGAAGTTAGTCGAATGACAAGAGTATGCTGTATCCAGATTCATTCATACTTTCTAATAATTTGTAGTTTAGTGCAACCACTTCGCCATTAATTTCAAATTACTCTACAAACCGATCATCGATTCTAGAAAATCGCACTGCGCAGGAAATTCACCAGTCACTGAATGAAGGTTATAAGCGTACAATTACCCCTGTTATTTCAAATGGTGAACAGTCTCGAAAACCCGAATATGTTCCCAAACTAGAGCCTCTAATTATGGCAGAATTAGAGGCACCAGAGCTTCTACTAAAACCTCGTACCTACTCACCAGTTCCATCAGCTAGAACTAACTCTATTAATCTTTCGTCAAAGTTGGCTCCGCAGTTTGCTATTGAATTAAGTGCCCCAATATCTCCCACAAACTCAGCACAGTTTTCAGAAGTTAACCAATCTCTTAAACTTCAAAAACAGACCTCTTTCTCGAGCAAAGATTCGACTTACAGTAAACAAGGAAATCATCAAGTAGAAATTACACTTAATCAACCTACTAGCACGCAACTCACTACTTCGAACTCAAAACCATTGGCCTCCCCAAAATCAATTCAAACACCTCCTTCCCGAGGTTTTGATTCAGCATATTGTTCTGATCTTGAAAAAGCATCACCCCAGTTATTTACACCCCTACCGACGCCAAAAGCTCAACAAAAACCAAATTTCAATATCAGTACAACAGGTTGTGAAAAAAGAAGCCATTTAGATAAGAAACGTCCTAGTCTTCTGACTCCAATTTCGATTCAAAATCCCGACTCAAATTATTTCCGTCCTGTGAATGCTTCACCACATTCTCCACTACAGCGACCTTGGACGGCAAGCCCTACCCAAAATCCATTACATGCCCGTCCAGATTCAAGTGGTTCAAACCTATCCAATTTTTCTGCTTACAGTCGACGTAATGGTAGTGCCAACATCAGTAATAGTGGCAACAAAAAAAATTCAACTGCAACCTCTCGACTTGTTCCAAGTGCAATGGGAAGAAATGTACTAAATCAAGCAGAAGACAATGTGCCTAAAAAAAGAAGAGGAGTGTTCAACTGGATAAAGGATCAGTTCAGTTTAAATGAGGAGGAAAGATTGAGCTTCGAACAAAAATTAAAAGCGAATAGAGATCGCTCGGCGACGAAGATGAATCGAGAAAGTGGATATGAAGGCAGAAAATGGATCGACGGCAAAAGAGTTGAAAGAGGAAAGATGGGTAGGAACACTCGCTTAAAAAAATAGTTCATTCTAGTGGTCAATCATTTTATATCCATCTAGGGAGCGTTGGCGTTGATGATTTATAGTCTCTATGATTTTTTGTGCTGTGGTTGATACCCTATTTGCTGGACTTAACTAAATTAAATATCTTTTTAATTCTGGACTTTTTCTTTTCGGGAGGGGGCGAATGACTTTTTAACGAAAACATTTATTTTTATCATATGGAATAAATCAAATTTTTTTTCAGGAAATATTAACAAGGAATGGAAGAACCGCTCTTCTAACCTTCAAAGACATCGATTTTCATTTAAATACTTTTAATGAGACCAGAAATCATAGAAGTATGTCTTGCGGTATGTTTGTATGCATCTCTACTGCTTACGACGCGTCATCATTTTTTTATTTAGTTACGCTGTAACGCGCCAAACTCACTGTATTAATTTAGCGAAATCAGCCTGGAAACACAAAAAGTAAACTTTAAAGTGGCGTTAATTGCGGGGCTATAATAGGCCGGTCTACAGTTCTATGATCAAAAATTCAATTTTTGGCGCATGCAAGTAGAAAATTTAAACTCCGAGATTACTTGGGGGGGTGTGGGAGGACAAGGGCCTCGGTTCAATTTCTACTTTATTCTTGTCAACGCTGTAAGCTACTCAGCGAGCTCACACTCTGTTTGCTTACCAAACTAGCGACACATCAACTATTTATTTATGAATAAACTGACGAGGATTTTTTTTTTTCCAAATATCATATGACAAAATGCCCTCTCCCAAATTTAATCTTTTGTATAATTCATAAACTTATTTTCTTCTATTGTTTTAATTTGCTGATGTCTGTGGTGACAAGAGTTAGCCGCTGTTGCGAGCTATTTAGCTATCTATAAAGTTTCCTGAATATACTGACTAGAGTTACTCAGAGCTCGTAATATTACATACTATACGCGTAATCTCAAGCTCTTTAAGAGTTTTTTTCTACGTCTATAAATTTTTTTTGTATACGATTTATATGATTAGTAATCGTTATTACAAATGACTAACATCTTATTTATAAAACCATGTAAATGGGATCCTCATCTATATCGTAGCGGGAAAAAAACTGGTTTCATTTTACGCTCTAAATTAACGATTCGCTAATGATAAAAAAGTATTTTAACTTAGAAACTCTCTTACATGTACTCCCTGCAAAATCCAAAATAGGTTTAGCGTAGTCAATGACAAGTTAAGCGAGATAGCAAGGGAAATAGCCATAAAAAGACTCGTTTGAATTTGTCGGTACAGCTCATGATGCCTTTCTAAAAAAAAAGCTCAAGATCGCGGTTTATTTTATTACCTACGCAGTTCATTAGTTTCGCGGTTAGAAAAAGAACTATCTAGTTATCGAATAATGAAAAATGCTGTTCATTATTTATTTTATATGCTTCGATAGTTCGAAACTATGTCATAGTATGGAATTATGTACGTTCAAGCACAGATAAACACCGCCAACTTATAGACTGTCGCACTCAAAGATATTCTACAGATTTCACACAGGTAGGCTGTGTAGAAAAACTAACTTGGTCACCGGGTGAAAGAGATTATACTAATCTCTTGCAATTTCCGTTCAAATTTCAAATCAGCGTTTTAATAGCTGTGATAAAATCACAGATTCCAAAACCGTTAATTTTATATTTAAAATATCAAAATTACTCCTCCCACATTTACTTTCTAAGAATACTCCGACGTCACCATTGAAGTCGCTATTCCTCCTAACACTTGTTTCCTGTTGTCTCTCCCTCGCGTTGAGTTGATGTTGACTGAGATCGAAAACGTGGTTCTATGACGATGCCAGTAGGTCTACTATAAAGTCTAACGATTTCAGGGTATCAAACTCGTAATAAAAGTTCGAGAACAAGACAAATAACTTTTGATATCCACTTTTTGTCTTTTCCTATCACGGGGAGATTATTGTTTTGGGGAGTCATTTGAGCTTCTAGTTGAATCCTAACTAGTTTTTGAAAAGACTGATGAGAAAGAACATCTACTGATGGGCTTATGATTACGTTCTCTGTGCGTTATAATAATTATCCCATGTCAATTTTATCCAGGGCATAGTAGGCCAATGGACAGACAGACAGATTTGTGTACTGGCAGTTTGTCTTTTTTCTTCACCAAAATTTTTTAAACTTGTCGTCGCGTTCGCATCGGAGAACTGCTTTATATTCAAAGCCAGACTTTTTAGAAGACTCTTGGTACGTCTTTTTACTTTACGATAGCTTAACCCTGACTACCTACATGGGCTTGAACAGTATCAATTAAAGCACTAAGACAAGGATAGACTGTATCCGTAGGAGCAAGAGTGAGATTCATGATAAAAATTATATAATTAAAAATGAACATTGGTAAGTCAAGAAAAGAAAGAGTAGAGTACTGAAAATAGAGATGGATTTAAATGATGCACATTAGTAAATACGATTTTCCAAAATACATAGAAGATTTGGAAACTAGGTTCCTATTATTACCCAAACTAAATACAACAGATCGCCTCAAAGTAGTCTCTGCGGTAGAAAACCTCGCTGGCACAAAAAAAAACAGACTTAATCAAACAATGGGCTAGAGTTGAGTTAAGCTTCGATTTTAAAATCAGAGATGACTGGCCTGCTTTTGGTGTTAGATTTTGCTCCAGATACCATAACGTAGAGCTACAAGAAGCACTTATTAAAGATTGTCAATTCTGAGACAAACAGGACTCTCTGCTCAGGGATATAAAAAACGATTCGAAAAATTCTGCTATCAAACCCAACTGCGAAAAACAATATCCTGGGACGAATTTTATAGAGGCCTCTGCATTTATTTAAAAAAGTTTCTTCAATCGCACTCCTTGATAGATGTGACTACAGCAGTCTCACTCATGCCATTTAGTTTAATGAAGCTTACCTTGCTCGCCAAAGAGAGCGTTTAATGGAAAAACAAATAGGAGCCTATTATATCAACCTGAATGTTAAACATCGATCTAACAACGACACTGCTCAAATCCAGACTGTAACACTCTCACAACCCATAACCAACATGTCGCACACTCCAATATCGATGAAAGAAGCAAATCAACCCAATCTGAAAGGTAATATAAAATAGCAAATTGTCTTTGCCTTTTCGATAGTGGTAACCATCTCACTCACCTCTGCAAAAAACATATAGAAAAATGTAAGAGAAAATAAACCTTGACCCATTGATCCAAACTCACAAAATTCTGAGGTACGCCTCCGTCAAGTCAATAAATCCCCTTCAAAATCTAGGTTTTATATTTCTTGCCTAATTAGCAAAAAGGCTATAGATGTGGAAGGAATGATAGAGGGTATGGGCAAAGTCGTTTTCTTGGTCAATGGGACAGCTTGTGAAAATGCAATAGATGAATTCTTAGAAGAGGTATGGATACGGAGATACAAGGCACAAGCGTCAGCAAATGTACTTTTCGTCGAGAAACCTCACTCAACAGAATTAAGATTGCACTTAGATTGTTGAAATTTAAATGCAATCTCAACCAAAGATAAGCATCCTGTTCCAAAAACAGATAACCTTCTAAACGAATTACGTTGAGCAAAATACTTTACAAGTCTAGACATCATTTCTACTTATAATATGATTCACATTGCTCCAGGATATGAATGTAAAACAGCATTTCAAACTCCGGGTGGGTGATCCAAATGGCTTGTTATGCCTTTGGCCTCGCCAACTCCCCACCAACATGGCAAGCATTTATTGACAACATATTCGGAGATGTTAGTAAATGCAAAATTTTTTATTTATACAAATTTAAACATACATACATTAGAATTCATTTATACATTACACTTCCAAAACACCAATCTCTCGGAGAACACAATAATCCTTTGTGTAAAGATAAATCATATTCTAAAACTTGATAGAATATTTCAACAAATGGAACCCAAACTCACAAGGAATACTTGAAACTGATGCATCAGCAGGTAGTATGTCAAGTATTCTTTCCTAAATCATAAAATGTATAAAGAAACCGGTAGCTTTTTGAGGCACAAAAGTTAAGCCCGAAGAAGTGAGGTATGGGAATTTTGACCAAGAACTATTTACTGTTGTAGACGCTCAAACTCACTTTCGAATGTATCTGAAAGGAGCTAAACATAAAAACAAAAAATATGGCTATCATGCAAATTTACGATAAATTAATTCAACCCTGTTACCAAACCGTAGACGGGCCGGATATATTTAAAGGCTTACCACATAAGTTTTCGACATATATCACTTCCTAGATGCTAAAAATTCTGCAGAGGCACCATCGAGAAGTCCAGACTACGTAACAAATAAATAAATTCAGTGGAACTTGAATCCTGACCAAAGAAAGATGTAACCCCTATGAGACATAAGGGTAAAGCGAGACTTATTGAATTAGCACAACGTAATCCTGCTGGCCTTCAGTAAGAAAAGTTGTCAAAATAATATGTAGCAGGATTCTAGTTATGCACCAAAGATAAATCAAAAAGACAAAAGCTGTTCGGAAACTTAAATTCTTTGCCCATTCCTGAAAAAAAATGGATAAGACGAGCAATGGATTTATGAATGACCTTCCTAAATCAAAAAAGGGTAACACAGCAATATTGACCTGTGTTGATAGGCGTGGACGTTCTATGGCTTGCAAAGTCAAAGACCTTGCTGCAGACAAAACAGCTGATCTAGTCAGAATAGAAATATTCGACAGCATGGAAAACCCAAGTTGTTTATAATAGACAGAAGTAAACAATTCATTAATTAGTTTTGTAAGCAATTAGGAACTACGCTAAGCTATGGGCAAACACTGTCATCAACAGCACGCCAACAAGGTAATGGACTCGCCGAATGAATAATTCAATCACTCGAAGCATATTTACGTTCTTATGTAAATTTTGAACAAAAAAATTGGGATGATTATCTTGATCTCTCTGAATTTTGCTTGAACAACTCCAAATATGCAGCAACAGGCTTGGCATCGTTTTTCCCCAATATCCAAATAAAAAAAAAGAGACCATGAGATTAAAAATTATAGAATCAGCCGCTAAACACGCAGAAAAAAATTATCAAACACATCATGAACTAATTAAAAGCCATCATGAAAAACGAGGAGTGAAAAACTGGGAAAGTACTATAACAAAAAAAATATCAGCACTGAGTTTCCAGTTGGAGATCTTGTCATATTTAAAATCGATCATATACGAACTTTTAAAATGCTGCAAAAAAAATTACCTTAAGAAAAATGATCGGACCTTGTGAGATCGTTGAAAAAGTATCGAGTCAAACATACATGTTAAACCTCAGAAACTTAATCGGCAAAATTCACGATCTTTTTTCATATAGAGAAATTAGAAAAATACACAATAAAATCCCAAAACAGGTAAGCAATATGACTCTAAGGTAGAATGCCGAATAAATGATGTTGGAGACTCCTTGAGTATACTTCACAGACGTAATTGACTCTCGGCTCAAAAATGAAAAGTCTTTGAATATCGTGTACTTTAGAGCGATAAAGAGTAAACAATGGATAAAACACGATCAACTCACTTCAAGATGAAATATTGAAATCACTGTGTTTCACGATGAAAATCTGGAAAAGCCAAAACTACAAGACCTTTTCCCTAGAAAGATCCAATCCATCTCGAAGATCTTCGGCATGAAACATCACTCAGTAATCGGGACGATCACTTTGATGGATGCGGGATTGTCAGATACTAGGTGTATAATGGAAAACGTGTTATAACCCGTTGTTGATACATCAGGCTCTCCGTCGGAGATGACGCAGTTGATACTCATTTCTACTTATACCTGGTTGATAGGTAGAGATTACTGACTGATTCACATTGGGGTTAGAATTGAAGTTAATAGGATTTGACTTTAGGAAGTTGAAAACTAGAGTTTAGATAAATATTGCATATTGTGCGACATAAATCGTTAGTTTTATTAAATCTCTATTAAATCTCTACGTCTAAAATTCTTACTCGTTATGCACTATACCTACTCCAATCATAAGAAATGATACCATCAATCTGCATAAAATTTTATCTCTTTTAAAACTATACTTTGTGGAAGCATATTATATTACTAATTCTTAAAATTTGGAGCGTAGTGTATCGATTGTTTATCATACATAGGTTACATTACAATTAGTTAATGTCTACAAACAGCTATCTTTACATATAGGAACAATTACAATATTATCACGTGACATTTAAAACTGCATTAAGCATGTCCTGAATCACTAAATCTCAACACTCCCCCTCAGGGCAAGTTTTTAATTTCCGTAACAATTCTATACAGTCACAAGTCCCATCTGTATCTTAAATCTTTGGAAAGCCACTCTCATAAGTGGTTTCGTCATGCCATCAGCAACCATCTGTGCCGTTGGGATGTAGTTAATTTGAAGCTTCTTCTTCTCAGCAAGATCTCGAATAAAATGGTAACATATATCAATATGCTTTGACCTTTCGTGAAGATGTGGGTTTTTCACTAGTGCTAGTGCACCCTGGTTATCTCCGAACATAAGAACGGTTTTTTTATTTTGGTTAATGTATTCTGGGAACAACATATCTTTAAATATTTGTGCAGCCCATTGTCCTTGCTTTGCATACATTGCCTGTGAGATATATTCGGATTCTGTACTAGATGTAGCTACAGAT